>JAQPZY010001665.1:7995000-8171941 GCA_029931535.1 Margaritifera margaritifera | reverse complement strand
GGGAAACAAAGTGAAATGTTTCAGTTGTGGTGCAACCATTTACATGAACCCTAAAACTTCAGCTATCCTGAAACATGTCAGATGGGGTCCAAACTGTGCTTACCTTTCTTTGGCGTTTCCACCGATTACATTACAGTACTTTTCGGATGGTACAGTCGACAGGTATAAAAAACAACCCTTCCAAACCTAACCATTCATTCTGACTTTCAACTTTGACCGAGCAAGAAGAAGAAGAAAAACAAAGATGAGTAATTTTGTCATTCTTCCACCAAAGTTCAATAAGAATACTCATACTGCCACCCACCCACCAAGGGAGAAATCTAGTATGAACTCTAAGTACCAGTACGACTTAGAGTGCGATGCGGTACCTTGCGACGAGACAGATTCCGTATGCGTTGACAACAGCAATTCACGCGATGCTACGGATTCCGTACGTTGTGACATCGTGAATGCAGTAACTCACCGTCCCTCTAGAGATGCAGGACGTCCTTTCTTCTTTATTGGGAATACTAAACGTGTATGTAAATGCCATCCCAACAGGGGTAAAGAATTGACGATACCTGTGGCTTTGCCTGGTTATTCCAAGTATGAAAGTCGACTCCAGACGTTCCAAGACAAGTGGCCTAAATATTTACTACAATCATCTACTGACAAAGCTTTAGCTAGATCTGGATTTATCTACTTGGGAGAAGGAGATAAAGTTCAGTGTTTCAGTTGCGGTGTGAGACTTCACCAATGGGAGCCTACCGACTCAGCTTACATTGAACATGCCAGATGGTTTCCGCACTGTCAGTTCTTACCTTTAGTAGCCTTGGAAGAGTACGGGTACGATGAGCCAGATGCCAAGAAGAAGTAACAACATGTCGGAGGAGGATACTTCTTTAGAAGAACGTATTCGTGGTTTACCTTTGGAGCTGCGAGAACGGATTTACAGAGAATTGATCAAGATCCAAGTGAAACGTAAAAAACAGTTACATCCTTTACGACAGACATGTTGTAACCATTGGTATCTGAATGTGATAAGACATCTGATTTGGGTCAAGATATTCAAATGGTCAGACATTCATGAAAAACTAACCGACCACTTTAAGAGTTTGGAGGGTACCACCTACAATGTAGCAGTGGAACATAGAATTCGATGGAACGAGTGAAGGAAACAACCAACAGACAAGAATACAAAAATCTGTTACAAGAACTGTCACCTCAAGACGAATCGCCTTTACGTCGTTTGACGTTAGATAGGATAATCCTGATTGTTTTGGACATCCTTTACCCACCGATTCCGTTTGGTCGGTGTGTGAGTATTTTGTCACCAAGAAGACTAGTTTAGAAGATCGCATTCGTGGTTTGCCTTTGGAGGTGCGAGTACGAATTTACAGAGAGTTGGTCCAGATCCAAGTGAAACGCAAACTCAAAGTCATTTCTCGATCTGTAAACTATGCTTACTTCCAAAGTATGAGAAGACTGATTTTGGGAAGATTCTATCGCTGGCGCTAACTTGAAGGAGACTATCACAAAAGGTACCAACCTTGGGAACCTGGATATAAAAACCCACCACCCAAGATACCCACCTTGGCCATCTCACCCTATAAAGTCTCACCATGTCAGACCTGTACTCCTCACTCGTGAAACGAATTCCGTGGAAGGAAGTCAACGATCGTGTTCAGACCATAGAGGATTATAAAGAATTGATACAAGACCTGTTTCCATCGAATTTTGGACGCTGTGTCGTGTGTGTCTTAGTGACTGCTTATCTTGGAATTCGTTTTCAAGGACATTCATTGTGGAGTATTTTTGAGGACAAGTGTTTGCCTTGGATTATTTTGGAGGACCCGTGGTTGTTTTGGACTATTTTGAAGAGTCCAAAAAAACAATATGACCATTCATGCACCACCCTTAGTAGAGGATTATAAAGACTTGATTTTATCAGTACACGAAAGAAAAATTGTACTCAAAGTGTTGAGAGTGGTTATGAAAACAAGTGAGGTACCTCCTTGTTAAGAAGACATTCGTCACACTTAATCTGTCTATAAAACATTTCAAGAAGTGTGTTTTGCTAGTGAGTTACACCAACAACGTACCGGTTGGAAAGATGTACGTGACTGGAGAGGTCTTGCTTTCCATGCTTGGCTACAAGAAGTGGCTCAGTTTGCCAAAGATCTGGCATGCCACTAAGTGTCCAAAAGTGAAATGGGAACGACTGGAAGAAGAAGAAGAAGAAGAAGAAGAAGAAGAACCTGACACAACAGCAGAGAAAGACAACACCGTCGTTGTCGTCCACATGGAAACACCACAAGAACACACCCCCTCCTTACCGTCAGAGACATTTCATTTTTCTACCACCATCACAGAGAAGAGAAGATTGCCAGTGCCTGGGCTTTCCATTCCTAGGACACCAGAATGTTGTACATTGACTTGCTTGTACAGAACTTTAATTCTTTTAATGGTAGTCTTAATCTTGTACGTCAGCATTTTTGCCGTTTGCATTTTTGTCCTTAATGACTTGTAAAAAAAAAATATGTTTGTTTGTTGTGTTGGTTTGTTTTACAAAAAAAAATAAACGTGTATGAAACGTATAAAATGTCTTGGGTCTTTTGTCTTCTTCTCAAAAATCTTCTTACCTCAGTCATGGCTACATCTTCTTCCTCTACCTCTTCTACTTCCTCTGCTGTGGTCAAAGTGATTGACGAAAAGTTAGATCGTTCCAGTTGGGACGCTTTGTATCTGCGCCATCCTATTAACATGTTAATATCTGGACCCAGTGGTTCAGGCAAAACCAAATTTGTCAAACGTTTGATCGAACACAAATCTCATTTGTTCGATCGTCCACCTCAACGTATCGTGTGGTGTTACAAAGAGTGGCAATCGTCTTACACGTTATTGAAAGAAAGTCAAGGAGAAGCCATTTCGTAAGTAGAAGGCATTCCTCGCGAAGAGGATGGGATCGTGAGTCAAACACATCTAGTCATCTTTGACGACATGTTAGGAGAAGACGAAGAAGAAATTAAACTTTGGTTTATACGAAAAGGACACCATCGAAATGCTAGTATTGTATACATTACTCAAAATTTTTTTCAACAAAGTAAAGCCCATCGGACCATCAGTCTCAACGCTCATTACGTGGTGTTATTTAAAAGCCCCAGAGACAAATCTCAAGTGCAAGTGTCAGCCAAACAGTTAGGCACTCCTTGGTTGAATTATGCATACGACGATGCCACTCAAACCCCTCACGAGTATTTACTCATCGACTTAAAACCGACCACTCCTGACTATTTGAGATTTGGTGTCAAGAAGGAGGCCCTGTCATTTACACGTCCACTTCAGCCACTCTCTGAAGAAAAAACTATAAAAACAGCCACTACGTCATTTCTGACTCACAGTCTTCGAGATGACTTCCTTTCAAGCTCATCCTTCGGCTAAATTGATTCGTGCCTTGTATGGCATCAGTCGTGAAAAAAATGCACAAGTCCGTGCTCATTTGTTAGAAGCGAGTCTTAAAGAAGTGTTACGATGGTTTACTTTGACGGCACGTCAATTACTGCAAGGCATCATTCACATTCCTCATCAAACTCAACGTTTTTTTCAAAAACATAAAGGGGCGTTGTCACAACTAGCTGACCCTAGAATTGATCCACGGACTAAAAAACAAATCATTTTAACCCCTGGAGGAAGCGGTTCTTTAGGAGGGGTTATGATTCGTTTCCTTTTGAAATGGGATCCTAATGCCCAAGCCAAACAACCCAAAACACCAAAAAAAGAAGAAAAGAACCAAAAAGAAGAAAACCCCCAAGAAAAAGAAGAAAAGTTCTGCCAAGAAGAAAAAAACACCTACCACCCCCACCACTGCAAGGAGCCGCAAGAGAGGTACTGCGGCCAGGACGCAAACGTACACCCGCAAAACACCACCACTAACACCAGCAGTGACGAGGTCTCCTTTTGCGTCCACATCTTCATCTTTGTCTTCTTCACCACCCTTCACGATGATGCCTGCCAAACCGGACTTAAGACAAGTGTTTCCTAATTTGATGCAAAAATGGAAACCTATTTCGAAAGTCACCACTTCGGGACCCTCGACTTCGGCTGATTTGGCCATGGCAGCAGCGGCGAACAAAGTACCGTCCCCTAAAACCAAAGTCAAAGAGAGAACCGGCATATTACAAAGTTTAGTGGATTTATCCAAAGAAGAATTAAGCGATTTAGTCCGTTGAAAACACCTCAACGTCGAGTGAGGCAGGCCTGTCATGAAGATGGTACGTCGTGCAGACAATTAGTGGAGACGTGTTCCAGTATAAAATAGAAGGGTGACCTGCCAGAGACTTCAGACTTACTCCTCACCTCTGGCTCCCAAACGTGCACACCACCACCACCACCAAAAAAAGAAGAAAAGTAAAAAAGGACGACTTCCACCTCGTCTGACGAAACATTGGGACGTCTTGTCTGTCCTAACCAAATCCAATCCTCCCATGCGAAAACAACTCATTCAAACATCCCCTAAAGAAATCATCGATACCGTGTGTGAATGTTGTTTGAACGTTGTGAAAGGAACGGTACCTTTGTTCAAGATACAGAAACAAAAATTAGGTAAACATCGGAACGTTCTTCGTCAAATGGTGAAAAAGAAAATACCTCTCCAACAAAAGAAAAAAATGTTGGTGCAACGAGGAGGATTTCTACCTATGCTGTTAGGACCGTTGTTAAAAATAGCGGGTCCTTGTTAGGAACGATTGCTGGACCCCTTTTAGGAGGTGTCATGCGATAACAAAAAAAAGAAGATAAAAAGGACACCCTTCTCTGGAAAGACCACACCTTTTTGTACCTTTGGATGAAATGGAAGGACGAAAACTGACTTTAGTACATTAAAAACGATGGATGGAATTTCATCGTTGGAACGAACAACGGATACCTCATTTACCACCCAATCCTAATCTCAACGAGATGTCACAGTTACAACAAGAATTACAAACCCTGATGGAACGAAGCGATTTGTCAGAAACAGAAAAATCGCAACGGTACGGTCAACTTTTACAACGTCTGCAACTCTTTCACCAAAAAGCTGTCGACGAAACAGCTCCACCCACTCTGAGAGATTTCAAAACCCTGATGAAAAGTGAACCTAAAGTGACCACCACCACCACTAAAACAGACACCGCCACAGGGATGACCGTAAAAGAAGAAGAAGAGTTACAAACTCCACCTCTTAAAAAAAAAAGTTAGCCACACCGGGTTGTATCAAAAAGATGATGTCTACCCCATTGCCATCAAAAGTGAAAAAGGAAGAAGTGAAGACAGAAGTCAAAACAGAACCGATGACCCCTGTTCAAATCACATCCTCCTCCTTTACACCAGTGGCTCGTCGGACACGTAAAGCATTGCAATCCAAAAAGATACCCCACGAAGAAAAGAGCATTGGTACTTGGTTGACTTATTGAGGAATCATGGAGAAACATTTAGCTAGCCTTTATTACAATCCTGGCCATGCTGCTGGTTACGGAGGAGTTCAAAAATTATATCGAGCTGCTAAAAGTCAATTGAAAAGTGTACGTTTGCCAGAAGTACGACGATGGTTACAAGAACAATCGACGTACACGTTTGACAAACCCATTTGACGCAAATTTTCTAGAAGTCCAACCCAAGAGGAAGGCATCGATCATCAATGGCAAGCCGATTTAGCCGACGTCTCTCATTTGGCCACCTACAATCGTGGTCACAAATATTTGTTTTGTGTCATCGACGTATTTTCCAAATTTGCTTGGGTCGTGCCTTTGACATCTAAAAGCAGTACCGAATTGGTACGTGCCTTAAAATTGGTCTTGAAACAAAGTGGTCGTCACCCTTTACGATGGCAAACTGACAAAGGCACCGAATTTCTAAATCAAGCTTTTCAAAAAGAATTGAAACACAGACAGATTCATTTTTTTACTACCGAAAATCCTGAAACCAAAGCCAGTATCGTGGAACGTTTTCAAAGAACTTTGAAAGAACGCATGTGGAAATATTTTACACATCAACATACTCTCAAGTACATCGACGTGTTACCTCGTTTGGTCAAAGCGTACAATCAATCGTACCATCGAAGCATCGGATGTGCCCCCGAAGAGGTCAGCCCTGAAAACGAAGTGGCTGTGTTTGATAAATTGTTTGGTACACCCCAGAGGAGAAGACCACCACCACCTCAGAAAAAAAAACCTTGCTGGAGTTGAAGACGGGAGATTGGGTTCGTATCGGAAAAACCAAACGCACTTTTGACAAAGGTTATTTACCCAACTGGATTACCGAATTGTTTCGTGTCACTACCCCCGTGCGTGGACGCCATCCTCCCGTCTATAAATTGGAAGACATGCACGGTGAAGTGCTCAAAGGAACATTTTACTTGCCTGAGTTACAACGAGTGATTAAAAAAGAAGACGCTTTGTACGACATCGAAAGCATACTCGAACAAAGAACACGCAAAGTAGGCAAACGTCGAGTAGAAGAAGTCAAAGTACGTTGGAAAGGATATCCTCCTAGTTTTGATTCTTGGATTGCTGCTTCTGAAGTCGTCGACTATAAAAAGAAAAAGAAGAAGTAACCTAGCATGCCATTCAACACAACCACGACTTCGACTCCTTCGCAGAGTTCTTCTCTTCAAGAATTACAAAAACAACCGCTCTGGGTGTGGTGCGGAGAACGTGTGCCTAAAAATCAAATCGTCTTTTTCTGCCAAATCTTTGTAGTGTATTGTGTCATCGGAGCAGCTATTGCCAATTTGAGTTTGCAACAAGGAGACAAACAATTGTGGACCATTTTATTTAGCAGTTGCATCGGTTATCTTTTACCCAGTCCCTCTTTGAAATTTACGACGACGACGGACAACAGCAGCCACAACAGCCACGGTAGTACGACCAACGCCAGTCCACCTTCTTCTTCCAGTCACCATAATACCACTCCTCTTTTGGAACCCTTTGAACATCCTTTGAATTCAAGTGACTCCTCGGATACCAAAACCACTTTGGACTTACTATGAATGACCAATTTTATTTAACGTTACCCAGTGACAGTTCCATGGATGTGTTTAAAAACAACACCTTATGTTGTTTCACGGCCAAATTACCTCAGGCCGTCCAATTGGATCACGACGCTCATTGGGAAGTGGCTTTGGTAGAAATCATTCATCCTACGCAAATCAAGAATGTATCTGGAGGAGAACAAACCGTTTTTGACGTCACAATCTATAACGAAAAATTGCAAAAAGAGTTGGACGCCCATGATCCTGAAATTGGGCAAAAAATAGGTACATCCACTATCAATCCTCCCTACTCGACCTATCGCATTAGAATTCCTGAAGGGTATTATTTTAGTGCTCAACATTTGGTGGAGACGATTGCGGCCATCTTCGAAGCCCAATTTGGCAAAGCCTTGGAAAAAAACCAAAAATGGGTAGAGATCAAATACCATCCTGTGGCACGCCGTTTCGTCTTGCAATTTTTGAAAAGGTATGGGGGGAAGCCATTCGACGAGAAAGTTGAAAAAGAAAACTTTCAGCCTCACGACAGAAAATTCATGACCATTCAATTTTCTAAAGGGTTGTTTGATATTTTGGGTGGAAATAAATACTATCCTCGTAATCGAACAATCCACACCAACGCAGATTTCAGAGAGGCTTTTCGCACCCCTATCGAATTGAACGTGGGACTGAATTTAATGTTTGTGTACTCTGATGTGGTGGAGTATAACGTGGTGGGATACACAGCCGCTCCCTTACTGAGAGTCATTCCTTTCAAAGTGGATACTAATACTGGTGCGTACGAAGAAGGTGGAAACACGTTTCACGTTCACCGTGAATTTGTACATCCTCATTATCTTCCAGTCAGTAAATCGTATTTTGACAGTGTCAACATTAGTATAAAAGAAGATTTGGGACGAAGTGTGCCATTCATTGACAAAGGAAAAGTCACGGTGAAACTACATTTTCGAAAAAGGTTCTCTAACGCATTGTAACTGGTCCAAACAAAAAAATGTATCCAGTGTACCGAGGAGTGGCTCGACAACGAGGACATGGTTTAGGAGATATGTTAAGATCGGCTTTTCGGACGGTAGCCCCTATTTTGAAACCTATGGTGTCTCGAGGATTCCATGCCTTAAAAGATGCCGCTTTGACGCAAGGAAAAGAATTTTTGCAAAATGTCCTCATCGACAAACAAAATCCTAAAGAAGCCTTTATCAGAGCAGGCAAAAATGTGTTGATGAACACTGGCAAAGATCTTTTAGGTCTTCGAGAGAGTCCTATAAATTCACTTCACGCTTCATGTCATGGCATTACTTCTTCCTCCACTTCACAGCAAGGACAAGGTAGAAAGAGACGACGTCGAAATCCCTTCAGAGTTCATAAAACACACGGTGGTGTTCCAAAAAAGAATAAGAAAAGAAGAAGAAGAACCGTCAGAGAATTAGACGTGTTTGATTATTAACTGTGAAAATGATGCACCGAGATTCTTGCGAATGTACCAAGTCAGAACTGGATATGTTTACCATGCCTCCCACCATGATGACGATGCAAGAATCCCAATGGGTGGAATTTCATCCTGTGTCGTCTTTGACGGATTCAGCTCCTATCGAATTTGAAATCAAAGGACAAACCGAAGATTACATTGATCTGAATAACAGTTACTTGTACCTGAAACTCCAAGTACAAAAAAATGACAACACCCTTCCTGTGGCCAATGACAGAGTGGCACCCGTCAATAATTTCATGCATTCCTTGTTCAGCGAAGTGGATTTGTACTTGAATAACAAACTGGTCAGCAGCAGTTTGGATACTTACCCTTACCGTGCTTACTTGGAAAATCTCTTGACGTACGGAAAAGAAGCCAAGAACACTCATCCGGATGCTTCGGTGGTCTGGAAACCTGACACCTCGGAAAAGTTCAACGACACAGAGCTGTCAGTACCGACGAGGATTTACCAGACTGATGATGCTGCTCATAAAATAATTCCAGCAGATCCGCACAATGTGGGATTTAACGACCGTCGAAAGAAAATCAGACAAGGGCACAGTTTAGAACTGATGGATCGTTTGCATTTGGACATGTGGTTGCAAGACAAGTATTTGTTGAACGGAGTAGATGTACGCCTGAGACTGAATCGCAGTAGTGCCGCCTTCCATTTGATGGCTCATGCCAACGAGTGGAAAACCAAAATCCAAGAAGCCAAACTTTACGTGCGACGTATGGAAGTCTTACCAAAAGTAGCCAACGACATCAGTCAAACCTTGAGCAGAACCACTGCCAAGTATCCTGTGCGACGCGTGGAAGTGAAAACCTTTACCATTGCCGCTGGACTCCGATCCAAAGTCGAAGATCACGTCTTCCAAGGACAGCTCCCCAAACGTTTGCTGATTGGAATCGTCAGTAATGCAGCCCTCAACGGAGTTCACAGTCAGAATCCGTTCGAGTTTAAACACTACAACGTCTCCAAGATAGAAGTCAGTCGAGAGGCAAGACCTTGTGTACCAGGCCTTTTGAACCTAACTTTAGCGACTCCAATAAAAATTACTTGCGATCTTACCTGAGCCTGTTTGAAGCCACAGGACAGTTAGGTACCAACACCAGCCACGGAATTTCGTACGACGATTATGCAGGAGGGTATGCGTTGTGGGGATTTGATTTCACTCCGGACCAAGGCAGCGATGAAGGACATTTCCACCCTATATATTCAGGCCCACTTCGTGTGGAACTTCAGTTTGCAGATCCTCTAACCGAGACAGTGAACGTCGTCTTGTATGCAGAATTTGATAATACTCTAGAAATCAACAGTTTGAGAGAAGTGATTCTAGACTATTAGAAGAAGAAAAAAAAAAAGATGCAACACGTGGAAGAAGAACCTATGGAGATAGATGAGGGATTTTGTGAAGTTCAGCAGTCACAAACTACCACGGATGATGATGATGACGAAGTGATTCGTTCAGAACCTAAAAAAGAAGAAGAAAAAAATTCGGTTCCCGAGTTTACTGGATTTATTTCTCGATGGCAAGAAAAACATTTAGTCTTCTGTTATGCTAAGGAATTGGCTGTAAGAATTAACAGCTTGACCCGAGAAAATTGTCATGGATGTCAAATCGATCATCCCAGTCAAAAACAACACGACCAATGTTTGATGATGACAGGCGAAGAAAAATTGGACGAATATTTGGAAAAGGCCTGGTCTCAAATCTCGGAAGAAAAGGTGTTGAGACAATGGTATAAAGACTTGCAGGATTCTTCTTTTCCTCCACTCATTTCTCTGGAGATCCGACGCATCGAAGGTTTCATTGAACAGAGTACAGAAACTATCGGCCGTGAATATTCGTGGAATTACTTGACAGATATATTCAAGCATAAAGTCAGGTGTGAATTGGTGACTCATTATTTCCTGTGAAGAAGAAAAAAATGATACCAGGGAACTTCATTACCTGTTGACTCGCAGTTCCTACACTTTTTCTTGGAATCCTGTGGTGTGTGCTAAAGATGAACTACCTCAGCGCAAACCTAAAGATGTTCATACCCATGTCATCAATACCGACGACAGTCATCTACCAGGAACCCATTGGGTAGCGGTGTACTTTCCCAACGATCACAATGGTGGTGTTGTGGAATTTTTTGATTCTTATGGATTACCTCCTTTGGAAGACGACATCATCGACTTTATGAGAAGAAATGCCATCTCTACTCGATTCAATAATGCCCGATTACAAGGATCGGATTCTATGGTGTGTGGACAATATTGTGTACATTTTCTTCATCAACGCAGTCTCGGATATTCCTTAGAACATTTAGTGACTTGTTTTGATAGACACTATGCTCGAAACGATGCTAAAGTAGAACGATGGTTTTGTGAACGTTATGGTTATCTCTTGTCTTTAGCTCAGAAACGTAGTGTGCATCAGAATGATGTAGATCTAGAAAAGTGGAAGTTTAGTTTACCTTCCCAACGTTGTCAACCCTGTAAATACGTTCCTGATTAATATCTTGTTGATTGTTAGTTTGCATTTTTATGTTAGAGAAGCTTCTTCTTGTTGTACATTTAAAAAAAAAATGTTGATTTTTTTGAAAAAATGGTGTTGTGTGGGGGTTTTTTTTATTGAATTTGAAAAAACAAAATGATTATGTTCTATCTCTCTCTCTTTCTATCGATCTGAAGTCCCCCCCCCCCCCTTATCCATTTTCTCACTCTTGATCTGAACCCCATGTTTTCCATCGCGTCCACGCTTCGAGCATATAAAGCGGTGCGTTGGCTAGTGTAGTCACTCTCGTTGACTCGTCAAGATCTCAACAGTTCAAGAAGATGGCAGCAACAAAGATTACTAAACTGAATGAAGCTATGGTGAACATTCAGAGGGTGAAGAATCATTTGATGGAGACCAACCCTGAGAGAAAGACGGTGACGTTCATTCAAATGGCTCATGATCTGGTGGAAGAAGTCCTGAGGGAAGAAATACTTCGGGAAAGAACAGAATGGGAGGAGAGACAAAGACTACAGCAGCAGCAGCAGCAGCAACAGCAGCAAAGACAACAACAACTACAACAACAACTTTTGCAGTCCATCAAACTACCCGACGGAGAATTAAGCTGCAAGATAGACTGCGATGAATTTGCTTTCTCTTTTACCAGAAAGAGAGCACCTTGCCTTAAAGCAGTGAGACCTATGGCTAAACCTGGCCGCCCTGCTGGAGCTGCTGCTACCGCTACTTCAACCACAAGAAGTTAAACATAACTTCTTAAACACCCCAACGGCCCTTTTTAGGGCCACCCAAATCTCTAGAAAAGATAACTACTCTCAGATTGCCATATATATATTTGTGTTTGTATGTTTGTGTTAGGCCACCAAGCAAAAAAAGCCCTTTTCCCTTGTATGTTTGTGGTGTGTGTTTGATATAAAAAATATTTGTTTTTTAAAAAAATTGTGTTTGGTTTATAAAAAAAGTATAAAAAAGTTACAAAAATGGATAGTATGTTTGTGGTGTGTGTTTGATTTTTAAAAAAAGTAAAAAAAAAATTTAAAAAATGGATAGTATGTTTGTGGTGTATGTTCGATTTTTAAAAAAAGTAAAAAAAATGGATAGTATGTTTGTGGTGTGTGTTTGATTTTTTTTTAAAAATGGATAGTATGTTTGTGGTGTGTGTTTGATTTTTTCAAAAGTAGTTTCTTCCGCGCCTTGGGGGTAAGGGGTGATGGAGTGCGAAGCCTAGAATGACGTCAGAAGAATGACGTCAGACGCGGGGTAGTGGGGTGATGGTTTTTTTTGGCTTTTTTAGGTGTAAGGGATGTTTGCCTTCACGTCCGCGCTTCTAGTATATTAAAACAACACCTTCCCTAGTCGAGCTACCCCGTTTATTCAACAGAATGAACAAAACAGAAATTATACGTCAGATTAGAGTGCATCTAGAGGTGGCGTGGCACCTCCTCCATGACCTGGAGAAGAAGGAGAAGGAGGAGAGGTAGAAGAAGAAGCCCATCAGGCCCCACTCGATGATGGAGGAGGAGAAGGAGAATTGGGATCCGGAAGCGGACCATCCTCCGTTTATCCTAAACTCCAACAAGCGCTGCATGAGTGCAGCAACATGGAGTGGGAGCTGTCCCGCTTGTCGGGCTAAACCAGGGAGGTGCCCGCACCTCTAAGTGCACTAAAAAAAAAACAACGGCCCTTTTCAGGGCCACACATTTCACAAGAAAAGATTAATTTTCATATCATTGCCATAGGTGTTTGTATGTTGGTGTGTTTGTATAGAGTGTGTTTGGTAAAAAAATAAAAAAAATAAAAAAAGGATAGTGTGGTGTGTGTTTGTTTGTATGTTTGATAAAAAAAAGGATAGTGTGGTGTGTGTTTGTTTGTATGTTTGATAAAAAAAAGGATAGTGTGGTCTGTGTTTGATTTTTAAAAATATTTAAAAAAATTAAAAAAGGATAGTGTGGTATGTGTTTTGTTTGTATGTATGATTTTTTGGAAAAAAAATTGGATGTTTTCCTTCACGTCCGCACTTCTAGCATATAAAGCGGTGCCTTCCGCAATTGCGCCATTCAGCAGCCTCCCTCAGCATTCAGGCAGCGCAGGTGGAGCAGAGCAGACGTGTGGCAGACGTGCTAACCGGTAGAGGGAGACGCAGTGGACGAGGAGGGAAGGAGGTAGTCTTGGCAGCTTTGCAGCAGTTAGGAGCACTCAACTACATATGGAAGTATGTGCTGACCAATGGAGGGTATGCCGACCTATCCCCCCGCCAACAGCCGACCACATGGAGCAGCAAAATTTTAGCGAGCTACCAAGGGGGCGCTGCGTTAAAGAGAGAGCCAGCATGGCAGATAGACAGAGCTCCTCTACCGGGACCACCTGCAGAAGAATAATAGTCCTTCTAAGGGCTAATTCATTGCCTGAATCAATGGGGTTTTCAATTTGGCTTTTTTCGAAAACCCCTTTTGATTATACTCTTTTTAAACACAAATTTGATCAATTTCGAACCACCGTCTAAAAAATTACAACACATAATGGTAGTGTGCGTGATACGAAAAAGATATGAGTAATTTTTACTCAAAGATTGGTATTGTTTCTGGAAAAAACATGTACATTTTGTACACAAAATTTCGTTAACTATAATATTCGCGTTAAATGGAAAATTCTTGAAACTCGAAGCATTGTCATAATTGAACAAGTGGCTTACATTTTATTGGTATTAGGGACAGCCCGACTTAGTATAACTGGGCAGAATTTGATCATGTATGTACGTACTTGGCGTTTCGGCTTCCGACACGCTTCGCGCCTTCGCTTGCTTGGTCCGTGCCACCTTTTCACTCCTGACTGCGTGCTTGACACAATTTAATCATCAACGTGCGCTACAACGCGCACACATATACCTGTAAACATTGTGGTTCTAGTCCTATGTACAGGTATAAAGGTACACACTCTCATATAGCGCACATTCATTTAACCCCCTTAATTGTGGGGAACCATGTTGCGCTGGGGAGGTGTACTCAGAAATAATTTACACATCCCTCTGGGATGTGTAGACGGTACTCATCCTCCAATAGCGCGCAATCATTTTAACCCCCTTAATTGTGGGGAATCGTGCAGCGCTGGAGGGGAGTACTGAAAATAGAGTCAGGTGGTTGCAATCTGTCAACACACCTGACCACTCAACCCCCCTATGCGTGCTTCGCACGCTGTGGGGGTATATAGTCGCACATGCCCGAATGGGCGAACGCGACTCTAATGCAAGAACAACAACAACAATTGCGCCATTCACACTTCAACAGAAGAATGAATAGCATTGACTTGTTACAAGAAGCTTGGGATATGATGGTGAGTGTAGAGTCGTTGATGGAAAGGTTGGAGTGTTGGTGGAGATATCCTGCCACCAAGCCATATGTCACCAGCCAACTAGCGGCTCTTGCTTCAGCGAGGAGGTTGGTGAATGATGTCTTGGTGGAGGAAAGACAAAACACTTCTTCTTCTTCTTATGCTCCTTGTCGTGTGGGCTTTATCAAAGCAACCCTCGACTTACTGGATGGAGTGGAATACTTCCTACACCAAGTTCAGGAAGATTGTTATATCTATCCACCCACCAGTTGCGTCAGGCGTGAAGAGATAAATCTTCACACGACAAAAATATTATTAAGAAAAGTTTTAGAGCAAGAAGTAGCCCACATTAAAATCTTGTGGGCTCTAGAAAGATCAAAGAAGGAGCAGGCCAGGAAAGAAAAGGAATTCCAACGCCTGAATTTACACTGGATGAAAATCCAGGAGAAGTTCAGACGCATGGAACATCCGGACTGGCTGGCTGATCCACCACCACTCCAAAAGAAGACACAATCTCACACCACCTTCCTAGGCTTCTTCACTCAATGTTGGAGAAGGAAAAAGTAATCCTCCTGCAATGGCCCTTTTCAGGGCCACCCATTTCACAAGAAAAGATTAATTTTCCATTCTTGCCTACCCTGTTTCAATTCCCCGTTTGGGTCTGTAGAGGCCCCAATGTTAAAAGCCTACAGAGTCTGTAGAGCCCAAGCTATGTTAAAATCCTATAGGCTCTGTAGAGGCCCCGCTATGTTAAATTCACGTATGATGCCATAGTGCCACCCCTACAAATCCTGAGGCTATAAATCTTTTCACTTTTTGAGGCCATACTGCCCCCAATGTTAAACTCCCCTTTAGAGGCCATAGCGCCACCCCGGGCCCAGTACCCACCCTATACTACTGTCATGCTTAAAAAAACACAGTGCTTCAGACCTTGACTCAATTACCCTTCTTACTCTAATTTATTGCGTCATTAAGATTTGCAGTAAATTGATCTTAGTAACGACAAGCGATTTGATATGTAGACCTGATTGAGCAATAAGATCAAAATTCATGTTAAAGTTCACCCCTAGTGCTTTTCAATAGATTCATTTTTGAATTACATTTTATGGTTATTAGTTTTTAATTGTTTTTTATCGCATTGTTCATTAATTTTCGCCCAACGTTTGACACCGTGACTTTAACCTGGATATAATATTTCTAAATTTAACCGTGTTATCGATCTTATCCAAATTTCAAGCACATTGTGTCAGTCTAGTCAAGAGAGAGAGAGAGAGAGAGAGAGAGATAGAGCCAGTTTTGGTTTCTATGACCCATATGGTTCCCTCTTGGATTATGTGGCCAACTATGTGCTTTCCTTGTAGCTATTGTTGAGTCTTTATTTTTGGCAGTCGTATGTATGTGTGTCTGTATGTATGTATTTTTATATCTATGCATGCATGTATGTATGTATGTATGTATGTATGTATGTATGTATGTATGTATGTATGTATGTATGTATGTATGTATGTATGTATGTATGTATGTCATCTCAGACGGTAACAGTCTAATAGAGACTTTTTGGTTTGAACGAGTCGTGCTAAATGACTGTCATTAGCCTGTCTTTGTTTCAAAATTACGACTGCATCATGCATTATTTGTTCGAGCCATATCGACTATTTCCGTAGATATAAATGTAAACTGTTTTTAAAAAATGATATTCTTACCCTTCTTTTCCTACAGCTGCAAGCATTTAAGATTCAAATCACTGATTGGTTGTGTGTGTGTGTGTTGGGGGAGGGGGGTCTATGTGTGCCTGCATAGGTAAATGGATATAAATAGTGAATGAATACATGGATTCGTCTGTAAGACCGACACCGGACTGTATCATAAAATGTAACTTATAATAAGAGTTGTAATGAGACTATTGGTTTCGCTTTGTTGACAGTTTATCTGTAAAAGAAATTCAATGCAATATGACGAAATAACAGATGCACAAACTTAAAGAATCTTGATTATCTCAGTGGTCAATTTTACACAAGCAAGCACACATTCCTACATACATTTGTGTTGAATTATTATTATTATTATTATTATTATTATTATTATTATTATTATTTTAATGCTAATAAAAATCATAAATATATACTGCAAATACTGAAATGGAAATGAAAGGTTACCGTCAACGAATACAAGTCACCTGGATTTCCACTATTTCCTGATATCTAACATTTGCAAAATATATTGCAATTGATGTGCATTATGCTAAAATTATAAAGTAACATGTTTAATAACAACATTTAAATGACAATAATCTTCGGCTCATGAAGCTGACAAAATAAGGAATCATTATTAGCAATACATTTTTGGGGATTAGTTTTATGTTGAAATACTAAATCTAACAGCTCCTGATCACTGTACTCCGCGTTTCCAGAATCCAATTAAAATAGTATCCTGCTCTACACTATGAGTATGGTATGAAGTCACCAGAAGATCCTAAAAGCAAAAGATTTATTCTCTTTCCTTTCTGGAACGTTACAACATTTTCGAACAGGTTGTACATGTATAATTATACTCTAAGTACCTATAAAGCAGGCCTAGTTTTCCCACAATCAGAAAAAGCATGCCTGAAAATGACTGTGCTAGAGTATTTATTGAATATAAGTTGTTATCCGAGAACAGATAATAGTAATAATAGCAAATATTCCATAACCAGTCTAGTTCATTACATTCATTATATTCCTTGCACTATCATATTAGACTAATTTCATTTCAAGGAACGTCATGGCTCGTTATGATAACCGGGACTTGCATTCGTCTAGTTTTACACACACACACACACACACACACACACACATATATATATATATATATATATATATATATATATATATATATATATATATATATATATATATATATATATATATTCAGTTAATATTAGAAGTTTGTATCAATTTTTTAGCCATGTTTGTATCCATCAGCATGACGACGATGGTCTACATTACGACGGTGCTCTCTACGTCCCAAAGAATTCAAGTTCTGACACAAAATTCTTGATGTCTGCAGAATAGTCGGACAACTGTAAAGGTGACTGGAGAATGTTTGGGTTCTCTGACAGACAGTTTTCATCAAATTGTTTCATCAAATTGATCAATATGCTAAGAAATGATCCAATGTGAAGTATCAGTAATGTTTATCTATACAAACTAGCTATGAAAACATTCCTCTGCTCGCAAATCAGTCCTGTTTCTACCCAAACCTAACATTTTCATCGGCGGTTTGTTCGTTTTCCTTACAGAACGAACGGAGCATCTCATTTAGCTCCGGGTGTTTCACTACTCATTTGCTGTTTTCATTTTCGTATTTTATTGTACATGGCCCTGCGCCTTTTATATCATTTGCACCGTCGCGTCACAGCTGTGGCAGACTGAGACACTCTTCAAAGGAAGAAACTCTTATATATCAAATTTGGTAAGACAACAAAATTAACCTCCCTTCTGTCCACTATAGTCTCCAGTGTACAATACCGAATATAGTCCATACACGTGAGAGGTTACTACATATCGGAAAATAGTAGCCATTCTCTTGGTATAAACGAAAAGCTTATGATTGGTTACACTGTAATAAATGTAAATAAAATACGGCTATTACATGTGTGCTGAATCTCGTCCATATAATACCACATGATCATGATCATGAAAAAGTAACAACAGTGTTCAAAGTCGCACCACACCACACCACATTATTCTATGCAAAACAACATAGGGCCTGTGATGGATGTTGAATGTCATCATGTCACACTAGAGAGATGTTAATGAGCATCACACAACTCTCACAAATTCTATGGAAAAAAAACACTCTAAGGCCTGTGGTGTATGTTGAATAAATGTAATACACCGATTTGTGTTAATAATATGATATATATATATATATATATATATATATATATATATATATATATATATATATATATATATATATGTTGTATACCATTCAATGTCGAATGATCTAGACAGTTATACTGTGAAGCAAATTTGGGTATGTTTGGTGCAACATTTCATAAATGATCTGGAACCTGGCGAAACCTAATCAATCAAGTTGTTGGCAATACCAATATATTTTTATCACTTGTCAACAACGTTTAGCTGACCAGTTTGTTCTCAACTGGCATTCAAGGATAGAGAGATGCTCAAGATCTTGGCTATAGATATAACTGTGTTTGGAGTTCGGATGTAGAAAATATTTAAAGTTGGTTACTATACACAAATTTCTAAATGTAATTTCAAAATTAACAACATTATCACATAAACTGCATATATAAACTGGCAGATGGATCAGACCATACACTACTCCTGTCGAACATAGGTGTGTCATTTTGTAATGTACTCTAAGATGGATATCACATTATCGTTGACTGTGAAAGTTATTCTCTGCTTCGAATTAAATACATAGATCGTCAAATTTTGGTAAGGCCAAGTATGTATAAATTTACTCAATTATTAAAATATCCCCCCCCCCTCCCCCGAGTCATGAAATATGTTGAAGGGACGAATCTTGATGTGTGCTAAATCATCAGCACAGAAGAACATCACAGTGCGCATATTTAACGCTTCACTGACTTTTAAGTTTATTGCCCATGCTAGAATCCTCAAACTATATGATGATATGCATCGATGTTAGTACCACACGCTTGCAACTAAAGAAGGTAACTTTAACCTACATTTCACATTTAACTAGCTTATGTTATGTGTCACATAGGTTTTTGCATACTGTTTACATACTGTTAGACCAATAATCAAGAAACTAAGTTAAGGGATTCATATTGATGAGTACTACGCCGTGATCACAATAATAGGTAACTTTAGCCCTATTTTGTGCTTCACTGACTTTGATTAATTTTTTTGGGTTTCAAACTAGCCGATTGAATACATCTATATTAAGACCATACCGATACAAAAATGAAGGCCACTGTGACCCACTGTTAATATTTTACTGCCTCAGGTGAAGTTTTTGTGCTCTAGTTTTGACCAGATAGGTCTTCTTTGCACGCTATGTACATACGATTCCATATAGAATCATGAAACGTGGGGTGGGAGTGCATTTTTAGGAGCAATACTCCCTCGCTGCAGAGGTACATCATCAGGGCTCATATATTCACTGATTTTGGTTGACTGTTGTGTTTAGTGTTCATTTCTCAGGCACTGTTCATGTTAGAATTGTGCAAATTATGATGATATGCATATGTGTTAGTGCCACACCCTTGCAACAAAAGAAGTTCAGCTTGATCTATAATTCATCTTCTACTCTGGTTACGTTTTTATGTTTAACTCATGACCACACGAGGTTTTGGAATATTTGATAAACACACAATCACGAAACTTCGTGAGTGATGCATATTGATAAGTTCTACACCCTTATTGCAAAAGGAAGTTTCTGTGACCTATATTTCATGTTTCATTGACTTTGCTGATAGTTTGTGTTTCAAGGTCATTTAGTGGTGCTGCTTGTGTTTGAATAATGAAACGTGATAACTGGACGCATTTCTGTTAGAACTACACCCTTACGATCAAAGTAGGTCAATATGACACAAATGTAATGGTTTACTAATACAGGTTCAGTATAAATGTTAAGTTCATGACCATATAGTTTATTCCATGCTATATACAACCTTTATGACCAATGCAGTTTGAACTAGGACTAAATATGTTTATTCAATGATATACGTTTCATATTGATGACTGTATATTATATAGTGTGATATGTTGCCCTCAAGAGGTTAACTGTATATTGTACATGTGAACGAGTGTCGGAATTATATGAGTAGACTTCATGCATTTCATTGTGAGACCTTGAATGAAATGGCTAATCACACTAATTACTGATGCATGTACTATGCTTCTTTAATGGTCATACTGGCTTTCACTCAAGGGTACTCAAAGTCTTTCACTCAGTTAAATGTGGATTCTACTGGTGAACAAAGATATTGCTTTCATTTTAGAACCACTACTTTTGCATTATATAAATGTTCTTCTTTATTGTTTTATCTCTTTTATGCCCTATCACAGGTGCTGATAATTCGTTGGCAAAATCACTTCAGGCTGAACATATATCTGGCACGACAGTTAATGTTTACAATGGCTAATGTAAAACTAATAAAGCTTCGCAGCGGTGAGCTATGTAATCGTTGATTACACTCTGGTTTAAAAACATAATATAGCATACATTGTTTACACCAAACAAGTCAACAATCCAGAAGAGTCAGAGGAAACATGAAAGGCCACTTTATGATAAGCTACAAAAGGAGTGATCAGAAAGAATCAATAAGGATCCTGTAACTTCTGGGAAGAAACGGTAGTCTTTGTCGGTGGATATTGGCGACTCAAGACTTCAGGACATACGTGAGGCCATCGAATAAGCACAGTTCGTTATGGTGTATTTTTCTTAGGAGTACATGAAAAGCTGTGTATATTACATAGGCTATAATCAGCATCTTAATAAGCAAAGATGTGGTTGAAAAACTATGTTAACTACATTTGATATCTATATAAAATACGCTTCATTACAAAATATACAAACCCATCATCTAAGCCTCGAAATATAGACATGTTGGAATTCAAGAAAATACAAGCAGCATAAGCTATAGACTGACATTATCCAACTTTCTGAAAACTTTATTAGTGAAAACTGGGTTATCTATATCAAAGTCACTGCTAAATATTAGTGAAAACTGGGTTATCTATATCAAAGTCACTGCTAAATATTATGCATGATAACACTTAGGTCCGATTAAATATAATAATGTCCTAACATTGAGAAAATTGTCAAATAGAGCAGAAACTTAACTAATATTTTATACTATCTTTTATTTGGTACATATAATATCGTAAAATATATTAGTGTTCTTATTTTTGTGATTTTCAATGTTTTCTTGTCATCATTCTTAACGCGCATAAAATGGTCTTTTATTGGTTTCTAACTGCAATATAAACTACCTTTTTCATCACTTTCATGCCAAAAATAAAACTTAGCAGGTTTATTTTATTCCTGTTTAGAATCAGGGACCGAGATTTTAAGGACAATACCTGCATATTATTGTCATAATATCCTAAGTTTGAGTGCAAATCAAATATTAACTATTGTAACACGCACTCGGGTTCCTCTACCGAGCGAATCAAACACTTGCGTGAGGTCGGGCTGGACGTACCTTGTTTTCCCCTATTTCCAAGGACTTTCCGACAACATTCGTTGTCAACTGGAAGTTCTCGTAACGCGCCCAGACTATGCTAGGTACAATTTTTCTCTAATCAATCAATAAATGACCACAATATCACAACTACAACATCACATTTGCATGACTTTTCTTCACATTTACATGGCTTTTCCTTGTTAGCATTGTCGTGGCATGAAGCATACGTAACACAATTCAAACACAAATGCAGGGAAATACTAAAACTGCATCAAATGAATCTTGTCTCTATTTATTTTTAGGTACAGATAGGATAAGCTCTAAATATAATTCTTTACTAACATTTCACTTTTCATTATTAACCAATGATGGACCACCAAACCCGTATATTCTCTACTGTATCTGAACCCATTTCTAGACTGGTTCACAGTCGTTCTTACGAAACCAGTTAATGTCACTGCCAAGTCTCTTAACAACTCTAAGTATGACGTCTGTTCCTAGAAATTGGCTAATTACTCGGGCTGGGAAATATTTTCCCAACACCGACTTCCCATAATCAAACAACTAATCACTAAAATCTAATGAACCTACAAATAGAGACGTAAATACAAATGGAACATACCCAAATTTATTACACTATCTTGTGATCCCTTTATGCTGCGAACTTAAACGAACTTAACTTGTGTTCCCCAATGTAATGAAAAGGTCCCTTATGTATGTGTCTTTGAAATTGTAAGCAAATGATTTTTAAACATAAATACAATTTATGCTTTGATAGCGCAACTTATTCAATTTCCTTTAATAATTATATTTAATTTTAAACAAGCAATAATTTTCCTAAAATAAATTGTTCATATATGCGTCATTAGCAATACAGACAATGCCGAACTCAGGACCGGTCTTTCTTTAATTTCAGAAGCTTTGCATTCGCTTTACGGACGGCGCGTGTGATTATACTGGAAATGGAATAAGACTGCGGAACTGATGAATAGCAAGACAAGATTATAAAATGGAACGTTTTCATTTTGGGGGACCCCGGGTGGCCGAGTGGTCTAAGGCGCTCGCCTTTACAGATCACTGACATCTCACCTCTGACTGCCTGGGTTCGAGCTCGGCCAACGTGGGTATGTGAGAAAGCTTGCCAGTAGCATCCCGTGGGTCGGAGTTCTTCCTGTGGTTTTCTCGGGTTCTTCCTCCACCAAATATACTGGCCACCATGAATAGCCTATCATGTGCTGAAAAATGGCGTTAAACCCATAACAACCAACCAACCAACTTTTGGAAGACCTTTTTTCCAAGAAAAGTTTAAGGAGCTTGGCATCGAGATTAATATTTACTTCCGTAATAAAGATGACCAAGAAAAGGTATATATTACCTTACCTAAGTAGAAGCCTAAAAAGGCTTTTTCTGGTAAGGACATAACTGTATATACTCGTCTATAACTCGAGTCAAACTGCAAATAACACAGACCTTGATATGCTGTCGCATAATGCGCTGGCAGATCAAGGTCTATGTTGTTTGTTCTACTGATTACTTGTAACAAACTGCAGAGACCGAGATCTGCCTGCGCATTATGCAGTTGGAATAGACTTATAAGCGAGTATACACGGAAAAAACGTCAACTGTAATGAATTGTATTGACTGATGAAACTATCTTTGATATAAATGATTTGAGTGAAATATCACAACTGTCATTCACAAATGTTTCAATAAAATTATCGGTAATATAAAATAATGAACTTCAATAGCCATTCCTTATATTTAAATGTATTCTGAAATTCAAAATTTTAAATACTAATACCTATTTATGTTATGGAAAATTAGTACATTGTTACTAAAAGCCCTAAATAGTTTTTGGTCCAGAAATTGCAAGATAAGAACAAATGCGCCTAAGGATTGCCTAAACATGTAATCGTCAATTCACTTTTCACCTGTTTAAATCAAATAAAAAACGTACCTTGTACATACCATTCGGTAATTGATTTTGTGCTTTTCTATTATTTTTTACTTGGCATAAATGTACTTGAAGGGTATATATATATATATATATATATATATATATATATATATATATATATATATATATATATATATATATATATATATATTCTCAAGTTATTGATTTAGAAACGTAGCTGTACAAAAGTTAATTGATAGGTACAAGATGTGTAATGTCCCAGTCTTGCCATACGGAATGTACTGTTAGGAGACATGTCTTAGTTGTATAGCTGGTAAAGTTGTATAGTATAAAAAGTATTTAAGTAAGTAAATATATCAATAAACGATTTCTCCTTCATAATCCGTAACTATATAATATTCTCATAAACAGCAAATACGAAATGTGAATACATTTACAAGTGAAGGATATGCGTAGTTTTAATTGTGCATAAGACACTTGACTCTGGTTACTATAGTTATTATATGAAATAAATAGCTGCAATATGACAAATGTCTTTATTAAAAGGATTACAACATCGGCATTATTCGTCTTATTTCGACAGTAATGTAATTTTACTTGTGTGGCTTCAAATACCCTTTTATTACAAAGAACTTTGGATGACACGTATGCATACGTGTCGTAACACAACTCATGCAACACTTGTAAGAAGAACAGAAATTATCGCTTATATATTGCAATATGTTTCAGTTTTTGCAATCTTTGCTAATTGACTTACCGATATTTCTAAGTTAATTATTATCGTTATCTTTTGGACATTGGAACACTTTTATCGAGTGAGAAATTTCGATCGTAGTTGTGACTTTGTAACGTTTTGACATATCTGATAGCGAATGTGATGCAGAACGTCTTAAGATGTACTAATTAGAAAAAAGTGAATTGATTCTGAAATATTGACAACAAAACCGAAGGGCAATGTTAATAATTTTATTGCAAACGAAGGAAAAGTTAATAGAGAGAAGATATCATTTATTAATAGCATAGAACCCAGCTGTGATTACACTCGTTTTCTTTTTCTCTGACATAACTTGTAACCTTTTACTGCATTCGTAAGAACACGTCACATAAAACTATTTACGCTCGCATAGGGACATTTATGGGAGGTATGATTGGGTCCACGTGTTCCCACCAGCTTTAGCGTGTAACCCGCTATAAGGGGCAAATATATTTATAGTTTCGGATCACATATTCTGTCCACCAGATCGCAATGCTTTCGCACAGAGAGATTCTTTCTTCTACGTACCTTTGACGTCAGTCCTGCCAACTTATTTCTGGGGTCAAGACGTGTTGTCTTTTTTCTGGAAGAATTGTTCCAACCTCCATCTCATCATACCTCCCTGTACAGAACATTTGTATATGCTATCCTGTATTAGTGATATGATTGTATTCATAATTGTTCAGATTTGAGGTGGTTGCAGCCGCGGAAATCTCTTTATAATGTTTTATGGCTGTTGCAGCCTCATAAATTTCTTTATAATGCCCTATGTTTCATTATTCCATGTGTTAGCACGTTTACTAGATAGACTTTGTCCTAATAGTTATGTTATGCTGTAAATACATAGTTTTTTGTGTTTCATTATATATCATTCACGTTCAATGCAAAGTCACGAAAGGGGTCAGCATCAAACACAACTTGCGTCTTTGTTGTATTTATGTAATCACATACTTTTGACTTTATATTCTTGTATGACTGATCTGGTGAGGGACTTCTCTCTCTTTGCTCTGTCTCTCTTCCCTTCGATGTCGTGAAGAGTATGCCTGTGTGTGTACATTTCTCTTTTCGCCATCTCATCACACATATTAATACTATAGAACCCAGCTGTGATTACACTCGTTTTCTTTCTCTCTGAAATAACTTGCAACCTTTTACTGTATGCGTAAGAACACATCACATAAATGTCATCATTACTCAAGTTGCTAGGATGCAACTGAATACTGCGCATGCTGAAAATGTCCTCCGTCTTTGGATTTATATGGGGGAAGAAAAATAAGTGGGGCATGTTTCATGAGGAATAAGTACTTTAATCATATATTTTCTTCTTATGAGCGTATTCATTTCAGGAATAAAAGTAATATAAATCAATTTCAAGTATGCAAATAATATCCGAAGAAATATCCCTGAACTGTATGTAAATTCTCATTCAGGTAGAACTAAACTGTCATCTGCCGCTATTAAAATAAATATCCATATATATATATATCTATATATATATATATATATATATATATATATATATATATATATATATATATATATATATATATATATAATCTTAACTTCCTCCCCACAACTAGTGAAAGTCCCCTTAAATCGCAATTTTCAATTCCAAAAAGAATTGTTCTAAACAGAATGGGCGATGCTGAGGATTACGTCCAAGATATTACTTTAATAAATAGGAAATTGAACCATGAGCGGGACAGATTTCGCAAAAAAATCATCAACTATGAAAATGTTGTTATTGTAGACCATTGTAGACCAAAACATAATTACGAACACAGCTAGCACATTATTACTCACAAATGTGTTTCTGTACTTGTATCATCCCTTTGTAAGTACGAACCCGGCTGGCTCAATACTACTCACAAATGTGTTTCAGTACTCGTATCATCTCTTTGTGCACACATAATAAAATCACGCATTCTTCATCCCACTTTAAATAATAAGTTGAGAAACATGATATTAGATGTCTCTTCAATCAAAATATAAGCCCATGGCCAATCCTCTGAAACTGTGAAAAAGTAAACTCGTTCCTGTTGTACGTACGAATTAAATCCCGCAAACTGTTTAGTGTTACGTGAAAAAGTAAACTCTTTCCTGTTGTACGTACGAATTAAATCCCCCAAACTGTTTAGTGCTACGTGAAAAAGTAAAATCTTTCCTGTTTTACGTACGAATTAAATCCCCCAAACTGATCTAGATTCCTTTAGACGTCTTTACTGTTGATATAGAGAAGCAAACAGACAAACAGACACCAAAGCCGCCTTTAAAAAGCATCCTTTGGAACAATGTTTAATAATATTTACATTGCTTACGAAAACCGTTTCCAGCAACTCCAAGGAAAGCAAATAAATTAAAGAGACCCGATAAAATATATAACGTTTTACCTGATGATAAAGCTGCCGCGTGTCAGATATACAGGCTCGATGACTGATGTTACCATAAAATGTATGTTAGGTAAATATCTGTTTAAAGTAGACCTCACTGGTCGTAATTTAGGGAAGCTACATTCACTGTCTGACAGTTTCTATGTATCAAGCAATGAAAATGAATATAATATTTTAAGTTTTTCAGTGCTACTGATTTTTCTCGAAAACTTGTTGAAATGTGGGAGCATGTCATTTACACCAGTAGTAGAACTTTTTAGCATGACGTCGAAACGAGAGATTTAACGTTTCATCACTTATGATGTTAAAGTTCCTTCATATTGTTCAATCGTTTACAGCTCGTGCAATGTACTACTTCGCACAATATTTACTTAGTCTAGATAACTATTGTGTTGTATCAATTATATGTCAACCAATGTTTTCATGATGCGCATAGTTAATTAGAAACATGCATGTTCGTATGGCTACTATCTGTAGTCATTCACCAGTAGCTTCTCTGAGTTTGATGCCACTTCCGGTTGTCTTGGTACCTTCTTTGACCTCTCCGAATGATATATATATATATATATATATATATATATATATATATATATATATAGAGAGAGAGAGAGAGAGAGAGAGAGAGAGTTACAAACATACACCCACCATAAAGCATAAAGAGCACAAAGTGCTTTTCCTGGAGGAGGGTACGTGATAATATGAAGCTAGAGAATTTTAAATTCGTACTCTACTGAGATTCGAACCCGTGTCAGCGGGTTACGGCACCCATCGCCTTGCCTGCACATACCAACTTCCATACCCCCTCGACCAAGCACACGTCCCCAAAACGTGTAAAAAGTTTTCAACAGACCAATTTAAATTATTGTTCTTTGATTTTCAAGCACAGAATTCTCTGAAATATTAGTATCAAGTGGAATGTAATGCATAGAGATAGACGATTTTAATGAATTTGAAATATCAAATCATAATGGATAATATTATTCTGCTACATGAGATTGAATATATTGCTAATTTTGTACCTAGATTGAACATGAACATACATGACCCTTCATAAATATTTTCATACTGTGCTTCTTGTTTCAATTGCTATTGCGCTAGCAGCGAGACTTGGAATGAAATAAAAAGTTACAATACAGACAATCAGAAAATAATAATGTCGTAAATTGTGAATTCGTTGATATTCAAGACAAGTTCTATTTCATTCTTCTTCCTCTTTGCTTCAGATCACATTCTTTAACTGTCCTCCCCCCCCCCCCCCCGTCAGTTCGCAAAGTCAAAGAATATAGTGCACCAGCTTCTTTTAACATGAAGACTCCTCAAAAGCAAATAATGAAATACCTATTCAGTTTATTTAAATAAAATAAGAGGGTTAGGAGATATGCGCCATTACTCGCGACAACCATTCTGATGGGGCATAATTTTCGTTACTGGCCTACTTGCTTTAATCACTAATTATATTTCTTTGTTATAACAACTTTCTACCTTGAGAGGTTTCACTTAGGATGTATCGTGGCAAAAGGCACCGTACAAACTTGTTCATTTTTATTCAATTTTGCTCTGGTATCGTCTTAGTAAACATCTACAAGCAAACATGATATAGATTTTAAAGCAATTACATTTTTGTGCGTTGCCCTTGTCTCGTTTATATAATTGTCTTATGTTGCTTTGTACCCTTGAAAAAGGAATCGGTATATTCCGAAAGCGCTTGGGCTGGTTTCACACCAGTTTTTCACTGTAGTTTGTCAGCTTTTGTTTCATCAATCTCTCTCTCTCTCTCTCTCTCTCTCTCTCTCTCTCTCTCTCTCTCTCTCTATATATATATATATATATATATATATATATATATATATACATATACATACATATACATATGTGTGTGTGTGCTTCACGATGTACAAGTTAGTTTCCGGCCAATGTGTTGTAGCGACGAATATGTCGTACGTACGTATGCATATTTCCACATAACAAACTGGAGATGCTAATTCATCACACTGGCAAAAAAAGTTTGTCCATACTAAAACATAATGTATGCAAGTCAATAACTGGTCATAAAGGTCATTAACTAATTACAATCGTTAACTTTGCCTTAACAGACAAATATAATTTTATAATGATTTAGCACTTTCAGTTGTACAGCGAAACGTAAAATGCTTCGATTTGATGCTGTATTAAATGTCAATAGAAATCAATCAACCACAAATAAATCCTAAACTCTGTATATGTGTACCTTTGCTCCATTAGGTTCCCTGACTCATTTATTTTGCTCACGAGCGGGACAAAAAAAATATTCGTTGATCGCTACTGTTAAGCCGCTGAGAGGCTAAGTAAAAAAAAGATGTTATTCTTGCCTTTAGAACGTGGTGTAAGCTCAAAACGGATACCATAGAGAAAGAAACTCACTCAGCAATGTGTACGTCTTTGATATATCTGATAAGAATAACCTCTTGTCTTTATCCAGTGCAAAAGCTTAAAATTTCTACATTATAGCACTTGTTCTCGAAGAAAATATTGAAATGAGTCTAGTGCAACAAACTGAACATTGTCCAATGCAATTTTTCGTATCATAAAAAACGTTTAACCTATCTAGCGAAATAGTTCATTCTACCAAAGAAATCTTTTCCTCCCCAAAAACACGTGGTCCTGTCATGATGATTATCAAGTTATATAACAATGTATAACCTACTAATTCAGAGAATTACGAATCTTATCTCCACAAAAAGTTGTTTCTAAAGTCAGATTATACTTTACTGTATATTGAAGAACATGGTACATCCGATAATCGAGTGCGCACGAGCGTCTGATACGAGATAATATATTCAAACGTAATTTGAGATGAAACTTTCCTGTAAATTTGTGAATGTGGAATGCAACCGAACACTTAAACAAAATTAATTTTTAAAACTTCCCTTTCTCGGGAAATCTTTATACTACACTTATATATAATATTATTATTATCATGCAGAATTACAGAATACGAATTAAAATTCTCTATCCGGTATGTTAATATTATTTATTTGTATTTAAAAATTATGCTAATGTTATAAAGCATTCTCCTGTAGGATCCAGGAATAGCACTTTCCGCTCTGTTTGGTGTATATTTGTAATTATATATATATATATATATATATATATATATATATATATATATATATATATATATATATATATATATATATCCTTATTGTTTCTTTTATTTCTTTTTGATTTCAAGATTAATGCTTTATGCTGCCCTCAGTGCCTCTGTAACTGAGAACACTTTCAGAATTAATGTTCATGGAGGATGGGATATTTGTGTAATTGGCCCTACAGTGTCCTTCATTCTTCCTCTTCTTTCCGAAATTCAACTTAAATATATCAGAAGGCGCCCAAGGGACATCGAAACATGATCTTCATGTACACCTTTAAACGCAAAGTATGTTTTATTCTTATCTTCCACAGGATTATAACTTGCAGATTGGGAACATATACTTTAACGGTGACAATTAAGGGAATAATAATAGATTATTTTATATGCATTGTCTGACATCTCAGGTGGACGAATTGTTGTGGTGTATGTGGACAAGTTGTGGTGGCATATGACTCAGGTGGAAGAGTTGATGTGGCATATGAATCAGGTGGACGAGCAGTTTTAAATTGCGACGGAAACGTGGAACACTGACCACGTCATATTTCAGATGGTCAACTAATGCCGACTGTAACCCTTATTATCTGACACCAGTGCTTTAGAATCAGTAGATCTAGCTCTCATCCAAATAAAAATATATATTATACAAATTTAATCAAGAAAATCTTAATAATTCAAAGATTTAAATTGCAAGGAGAAAATAAAAAATAATGTGATTTATAAAAATGTTGAAAATGGAGGGCTAGTGATCGCTATTTGCTGCTGTTGGTAAGAGAGAGAGAGAGCGAGAGCGAGTCAAACTGACCTGTGATACAACGTATCAGTCAACAACTTCTCTTTTACGTAAACGATGCACTTTCATTCACTCTGAATCGCATTGTTTTATCCTTTATTCGGAATTTAATGAAACACAAGCGACTCCAAAATGAATCTATATACGTTTCTTTGAGGTATTATTCAAGACTGATGGACCACAATACCCTGGCAATAATCATGACGACACTAAACTTTCAAATGTACCCGTCATCACGACAGCAGCATGTACCCGTCATCATGACAGCAGCATTGAGTCACAATGATAACCTCGGACTGAATTTTTCTGGCTCATCTGGTCGTAATGGTATCTAGGATTTTCATTGATGTATTGCTGTATTTGTTCCTAATCAATATTTCGTTGTGTTTCTTGGGCTACACAACATTCCATCCTCATTAACCAACGTTGTTTATTTCAGTGTTGACTGAGAATCACACCATGTACGCGCATGCCTCTATAACCATAAAGTAGCCTGTATTACTGCGTTGTGTTCACGCTTTATTCATTAAATGAACGACGTGTAAAATGTTTAATAAAACCTTGAAATATTTTGCTTTTTTGTAAATAACAGAATAGTTAATATGCAAACTGGGGCATCCTGCGCCACATGACGTCAGGTCCAATATATTTCAATACTCAGTTAATAACCTATACATATAGTGTTTGAATGGTCGATATTTGAATGGCTAAAATAGTTACAGCAAGGTATTTACTCAAAGGGACTTCTAAACGTAAACTGGTGCAATTCTGGTTTTTATACACATACTGTAAAACATGAGCAAAAATAATGTTTGTATTCTTATACTTGGTAAATCAGTTCAGTTTCTGACACAGATTGTTACAAATTCTAAAATTAGCAACGGTAAAAACAGGATTAGTACAATCATTCCATCATGTGAAGAAATGACAGCAAATCAAGTATTTTCTTGAAAATTTGGTATACCTATATGACACATTATTCAGCAATTTTCTGCAAGAGCAAGGCGTTGCAATCATTATTTCAATCTGAAATCAAGCAACCGGTAAAACATGGACCCCTACCAAGAACCTCACCACTAATACAATGGTTCAAACCCTGTCTCACCGACAGACAAAACGTCAAAAATGCATTTTAAGGGCGGAAATAGAAATAAGGTTTTAAAAAGTCATGCTTATTTTTAAGGGCTGAAATATATCTATGTTTCTGCAATTCTAAGTATAAAATAGCCATAGAAAAAAAGATATGTGCCTTCTACGTTACTTCTATCTGGTACATTTATGATATTCTTGTTCGTGCGACGGCAGCATGCGAGACAAACCTTTAACTAAGTAGCACTGTGCCTGACGAACTGAAGACTGCAAGGAAAACCCTTGTTTAAGAAAACCGAAGATCTGAAGCAGGAAACTACAGGTTAGTAAGCATTCTGAGCATCCCATCTAAACTCTTAAAGAAATTAGTGTACATCCAATCGGAAACACATTTAGTTCGAAGCATTGCATTTAAACTCTTAGAGAAGGCAATCTACAACCCATTGGAAACCCATTTAGTTCAAAGCAAAATACTGTACATATTTGTCTGGTTTTAGGAATTCATATTCTACAGATACATGCCTGATTAATTTAAAAGAATACATCGACCACACGTTTCTAAAAATTTATACATAGTATAAGCATCTTTGATATACAAAAAACATTCTACAAGGTGAAACATTCCATTTTGTGCAGCAAATTTTCTGCAATGGGAGTAAAATCAAATGATTGGTTTCAATCATACACATCATACGTACATAGCTGTAACATGTGGGGTAGATCATGATAGTATCCTGAGGTCCTTACTCTACTTTGTTGTATATAAATTATATGGTTATACGCATCAATTCCGACTGCAAATTACTTTATCATGCTGATGATAGCACAAAACTCTCTTCACACAAAGATCCTAATTTCAGATCTCAAACTGGGACAAAAACTTGAATCATGTATCCAGTAGTTATTTGATAATACATTTCATCATCAAGTTACATAAATCAGTATATTTGCTACGTCTTACTTTGAATCAACATTTATCGGAAATAGACAACAACAGTATAATATGTAGTAATTTGTATGGCCCTAAGTCTGATTATTCTAATTTTGTTGACGAAGTGGAAGATATAATTGAAGAGTTTGACAATCCAATTAATATGGTATGTGGTGACTTCCTGTTAGTACTGGATCCAACTTTGGGTTTGGAAGAATATGTAAATGTTAATAACTGAAAAGCTTGAGATTGATTGAAAATACTCACTGAACGCACTAACATGGTAAACTACTCTAGAGTTCATGAAACATACAGGTGGATACAGGTTGGGTCGCTAGATTATTACTCTTGGCTTTCAACTTAATAACTTTACACGTGGAAAGACTTTTAGCAATTTAATAAAAGTCTTTTAAAGAATCTGAACTATGCTACAGACGCCAAAGAGAGAGTCGATAGAGTAAAAATCAATATTCACTACCTGTTTATAATCTTAATGAATTAAATGCTATTAGTATGGCACATATTCAATTTATGGTTGGTAACAGTCTGGGCTAGAGATTCTAGTAATGTAAATAAGTGATAAAACTATATCATTGCAACACATAAGATACTAAAAAGGGGACAAAAGTGGAGAAAAATTTGGTACTGTCACACAAACATCAGATAAATTGCTGGAAAAAGAAATAAGTTCAAACATTAAAAAAGGCAGAAACTGCAAGGATAGGTCATAAGAAGAAAAGCACAGTGGATTGAAAAGGGCGAAAACCCATCAAAATAGTTATGTGCCTTAGAGAATGGAAATTTATAAATTAAAATATGTTATTAGATCGAAAACAAAATCTGCGTGAAATTATTTAAAATTGTACAGTAACCTCTATTAAGAGTACAATGTCCAGAAATTAATTAAACAGCAATATGGTCCGTTGGTAGGAGAAATGCTACTAGATGAACAATCTAGTGTACCTACAAATATTGAAAGTATGAAATCTCCAGAGGATATGATGGATCTACAGAGGAATATTTTTTTAAAAAATTGGAATGATTTAAAATACTTCATACTGAGATCAGTTATTGAAGGTTATGACAAACAACAAGTTTCAATCAGTTAGAGACTGGCATTATTCCTTGCTTACAGAAAAGATATAATCCAAAAAGGTGCTGTTTATCTTTTATTTGTTTTGTTATTCTTTTGTTTTAAGAGTGTGTCTTGTTTTTATTTGGTGGGTGGGAGGCGGTGGGAGGGAGGGAGTTCTTTTTGGAGGGGACTAGTGGATTATTTTGCCATTTTCAGTGTAGAAATACATTAGCATCAGGATGAATAGCTCAAAGTTGTGTTTTTTTTAAATTTCAAAATAATAATTTCAGAATCGTAAACATGATTTATTATAGGCAAATACATAGGTGAAAGCATTAGATTACTATGCAATTGAATACACTATTGAGACAAATATAATATATCGACTTGGATGAAGAATTTTATCCAGTTTCATGCATTTTTCAGAAACGGTTATGAAGCATTCTAATTTGGGCATTCTATACAAATATGGATTAAGATATTTATTACATATATATTTTTGGCGGTTATACAGAATGGTGTTTATATCAGGCTTCTTTGCAGTAACAGTGGCTGTAGACAAAGAGACCTTATCTCACAATACCAATGTTTACTTTGTGCAGAAATATTGTCTATTGTGGTAAGAGGTAACAGAGATATTAAATGTATAGTAGTAAATAATAAAAAACATAATGTTACACAGTTTGCAGATAATACCACACTTATGTTGCATAGTTATCAGAATTTATTTTTATTCTTCTCTTAATCTATTAGACTTTTATGATGCGACATCATGTCTCATGATAAGACTAAAGTAGTATGATAGAAAGTGAAAACATAAAACAAAAGTAAAGATGTATATCATTATTCTCTTTGGAAATTAATTTGTGGTGAATCTCAATTTAGCCTTTAAACTATAGAGTATCCGGTGAAATTAAACGATATAATATATATTAATTATTACAAATTCAAAGTACAATCACTACTTACAAATTAGTCAAAACGAATACTGCCTCCTTTTGGTAGAATAACAGTAAATAAAATCTTAGCTCTCTCCAAATTCAATCACTTGTTGTTGGTTTCTACCCACCTGGTAATATTTTAAGAACTTTAGGTAAGTTGTTTTTTAAATTTATTGAACAGAGCAAAAATTACAGAATGAAAAACGGATATAATTGTACAGAATTATGGGGACAGCGGACTAAATATAATGAATTTATAAAGCTTCATTCAAGAAATGAAAGGCTCCAGGATTAGAATAATAATTAAATTTTAAAACATTCTTGAGAAAGTATCTTTATAAAATTGTTTGGGAAAATTAAACATATTGCAGATCATGTGATGGAGTATGTGAAGAAACAAAGAATATAATAAAACTAATCTTTTTGGAGAGATGTATTTAATTTTTGGTTTAAGGTTTAAAAAAATTGATTCTTGGAATGGTAAAATCTACTTATATGGGAACACGAAAATGTTAAGACTAACAGAGTATGGCACTTTATGGTCTAACGCGGCGAGGGGGTTCCATGTTAAACAGGGTCAAAACTTTACGGCGTCTAACGCGAATTTAACATAGGCGCCATCTTGGTTCATAGCTAAATTATAACAGTGTTGCATTAGGCTTTGGTCTGCTTTCGAACTGGAATGCCGCATTACGTCATGTGTTTATCATATAGGGTGAGTCTGTCTATTTGTAACAGTGTAGCATGTTAGATGTGTTCGGCAGGTTCTGCGAGCTTGTCTGTTCTCTAATGAAATGCCTTAGGAAGTCCTGTATTAAATAGAGTCTAAACTTTACAAGGACAAACGGAAAATTAACATTACGTCTTCATTTTGAACGGTATGCTTTTCAACAGTGGGGCATGATGCGACGGTCTGCCCTTGAATTGAAATGCCTTATTACAACATATTGTAACATGCTGTTACTATTTAGGAGGTAAATGTAATTGGTTAGAGTTTGTCGACCGGGAAAATGGAAGTTTGTCTGCCCTTTAAATTAATGAAGTGCCTTATTTTGTTTTGCTTGATAACAAAAGTACATTATCTATCGTCCCGTATCACCCTTGGACCCCCTTATAAATTTTAAATCTTTACCATATTCTGTAATAGCCCCACCAAAGTTAAAATTATTACCATATTCTGTAATAGTCCACCCTCTTCTAACCTCCTTTTTCAAAACAAAACTATCATCGTCATAATCCTCACATATCAATACCCAGTTATCTACTATACACCACATAGTTGTCTACTATCCATTCGCCCAGTGATATACTCTCCACCACATAATTATCTATTATCAGCACACAGTAATCTACTATCCACCAACCAGTTATCTACTACAAACACCCAGTTATCTACTATCCAGTCCCAGTTACCTACTAATCACCACCCAATTATCTCCTATCAACACCCAGTGACCAATTATCTACCAACTAGTTATATATTATTCAACACCCAGTTATCTACTATCTACCAACGAATTATCTACTATCCACGCCTTGTAAATAAACTTAAAATCTCTCCCTCCATCTATAATATTCCTCTCCTCCACTACTCTCCTAATTTAAACAAAATTACTATCCCATTCACACAACGTAGGATTTAAAATAAACAGTATAAAACACAATTTGAAATGCCTTATCAGCAAAATTAATTTCTTTATCTCCCTCACAGCCGTATAATCCCTATTATAAATAAAAACTCAACCTCTATCCATAATGTTCCTACCCTAGCCATCTCGCCAATTTTAAACAAACCTAATATCCCATGCTCACAGGGTAGGATCTAAATGAATTGTATAAAATAGAATGAAAACCCTTATCAATAGCAATACCTTCTGTAAGTTCCCTTAGAATCCCCACCACCTTATAATCCCTCTTTTAAATAAAATAAAAAGAATATCTAGCCCTTTCTATAATGTTCCTGCCCTCCTATTTTGAACAAACCGACCATCCTATTCACACAGGGTAGGATATAAAAGAAGGAGTATAAAGTAGAATGTAAACCAAATATAAATAAAGCTAACATCCCTATCCCCCATATCACTCTATGATTCCTCTTATAAATTAAGTAAAAAAAACAACATCTAGCTCCTTTTATAAATCTCCTTAGTTATCTACTTTTATCCAACATTCAACACTATACAAACTGTTAAAGTAGGGATTTCTTTCATTTGTAAAATGCAGTATGAATTACAATATATCAAGGACTTTTTGCAAGACATTAAACGTTGCACTTGCTGTGCAAAAAAGGTTTCACAAATGCAGAGGCACTTAAAAGACATTAAACACTTTGCTATCTACTAAATTAAAGCATTTCCGAAATGTAGGACAGATTTGCCTCTATTCCTTTTGATTTATCCTCATACCTGTTTTGCGGTCACTTCGTGTATTTTGCGTGTTTTGTTTAATGCGTTTGCTTTGATTGTAAGTTTCAAATGACGTACAAATATTGAATACTGACAGTGAACTGACTGATGCATTTCTTGGTTTTCTCTGTTCTTAAATTCTATATAAAGTCAAACTATTCTAGGTCTTGCTCGATTTCTTCTGTCTTTTTTTTCTTTTCTTTTTTTTTAACGCAGAAAAATGCAGCTGGTAAGCAATTTATGTAGGTTGTAATGTTAAAAAATAGCGAATATCGATTTTCTGACGTCACGCAAATTTTGCGCTGTCCATGGGTCAAAGTTAGCTGGGTTTTGTATCACATACGCCCCAGAACATACCGGTCGGAATGTAAATTCCATAGATAATTATGCTGACCATATACAATATTCATTTTTCTGAAGCCACATCAAACTATGCCTTTTCATGGGATCAAAGTTAGCTGGGATTGTATTTCTATGGGAACCTAATGGGATTTTCCTGACGTAGCGCAATCTGTAGACTCTGCAAATGTAAAAGCCAAAATTTACTCCGAAAAATCAATTTATTCATACACACACTGATCTTTTACAGGCCTATAACAACAAACAAAAAAAAACAAAAAAAAAAAAACAACCACAACAACAAATTAAAAAGTCCTGTCTTTCTACAATACTGCTACACTTTAGTATAAAATAGCATGCAAAGTTATAAGAAAACTATATCTTACTTTGTTAACAAATCAGCCAAAATAACTTATGTTTGTTGTACTCACCAATATGAATGTGAAATGGTCATGCAAATCCTTTTAAAATGAGTCGTGTTGTCATGTGTGTGCCGACTTTGAAAAGTTACTGATATAATAGATAATGAATGCAAATTGGCTATAATGCTAATTTAACAGATTCAACCAGTCTAAAGCTTCTGATGCATATGAAAAGAAACCGCTAAGAGCTCGACGTGGAATATAATGCCGTCTAGAAAACGGATTATATTTTGTTTTATATAAAATATGAGTGTTCTTGAGGTCTGGTTTATTCCGGTTTAATACGCTAGTCTTTTCGCGGTCTGGCTTGATCTGGTAGTGTGCTCTTTTCGCGGTCTGGCTTGATCTGGTAGTGTGCTCTTTTCGCGGTCTGGCTTGATCTGGTAGTGTGCTCATTGCATCGAAGATGTAAGAGTTGTATGAATCAGCATGCTCGCACTTTTATATAAATAGAAGGTATATGAAAATAAATTCAATACTCTGTATTATATAATTCCTTTTAAAAACATATTATCATCGAATTTATTTTAAGAATTTACAAACGCCTCAGACTATATTATATTATACATTTACAAGTATGCTCACATTCTCATATGCTCTCTGCTTATGTGTTTTCTATTTTTAGATATATTTACTATTTTTCAACAGATGAATTTATTAGAATCCCCCAGAAATACTCTTGTTAACCATGCGACAACAGTTGATCAAGGCAGTTGTCATCTGATTGAAAAACAAAGCTTAAATTCTCTGGATTACCGAAAAATACATTCATATTTTTATATCAAAATAAATAAATAACTCCAATTTTGTTGTAGTTACCAATTTAAATTTGAAAGACTGTTATGAATCATTTAAAGTTCTATTGTCTGTATTTTTCATACGTTTTGAACTGGTTGAAATCTATGCAGTCTATTTAAGTCGCATGAGCTAGTCTTTTCGCAAATTATTGGTAACATTGTTGCCAAATAAATGAGTTTCCAGGTCATTTAACCTCGCGGAAGTTCTTAATTGCTTCATGATAATCGCCAATTTCCGAATATGCAAATAGTCAAACTGAATAGGCTTTTTATGTCAATAAATACATGATTTCACCTGAAATGATCTGTTTTAGGCATTGTTGATTTTTAAGATATATGTGGCAATGACGCTTTTACATGAAATTAAATAGTTCATGTGAAAACTGGCAGCAGATTCAGTAACTGTGCAGACCCTGTCTCATTAGCCTGAATCAACCTCAATGTCAATATAGCCTGTAAGGTTATCTTTGAAAACTTGTGCACAGTCCTATTTAAATCCCGCGTCATTTTTCGGAGCAATGTAATAAAGCCATACATAAGAAAAATTTATCCGTTAAAGGACATGTTTCAGGCATTAAAGCGCTTTCAAGAACTATCTGCCATAATTATAATTATTTATAAATTCTTCTGAGGTAAATTCTGTGAATATAAACGTATTAAGAATAGTGAAACAAAAACCATTCTGAAATTTCTAAATGCGACATAGATTGACATTATATGGTCTCGTAAATGTGCATGCCAGCAAATAAGTCTTATTGGTGTGTATTAGAATACAACTGTTACAACATTATTCTGCACCCGTCTGTGATTGAAAGCTGTTTACGCAACTGAAACTGCTATAAGAAAAACCCGCAGGTTCGACTTAAACGAACCTGAGACATTAATTTAGTGCCGCATCGATATGTTAGTGTGTCACTTTGGCCAATAGATGTCCTTTCTTGAATTAATTTCTGGCACACATGCCTCAAAAGGGCTGAAATAACTTCCAAAGTTAATCAACTCAGCCCCTTGTTGCGGAGCAACAAGGTTCGTAAGTTCAACGTTTTACTTTTTATTATTAATTTAGGTAGGTAGGTAGGTAGGTAGGATCAGCACAGAACACATATAGAAATACATATAATCAATATAAGTATTTGTTTATATGTTGCTGTCGGAGGAAAGGGGTTAACGCCATTTTTCAGCAGATCATAGGCTGTAATTGGCGGCCATTATATTTGCTGGAGGACGAAACCAGGCAGAACTCGGGAAGAACCACCCACCAAGGGAAGCTAATGGTAAGCTTTCTCACATATCCACATTCGTCGAGGCGAGACTCGAACCCATGCGGACATCGGAGAGATTTGAGTGATCTGGAAAGGTGATCGAATTGGAATACTCGACCACCAGGGGCCCCAAATATAAGTAAGACACATAACATGCGACACAGCAAGGAGACAAAACAAATGTAGTATGCACCTAAATGTAGTATGCACCTAAATGTAGTATGCACCTAAATATAAAACACTTACATTTAAGACGAAAACCACACTTCATCGATACTACATACAACACTTACACGAGCATTACAAGAAAACTCGACACAGAATGGTAGACAATGACCGGATTTGACCTACAGACGTCACAGCTATATCCACCATGGCGATTGTCGTATCCAAATTTCTCGGTATGAAAGTTTGAAAATATTCGGAAATTTTTCAAAATGCTCAGTGTGTTTGAATAAATGTTTAGCTTGCATTTCCATTCACTTTGTATATTCATTCAAGCATCTCAACATCCAATGTATTTTTTAAAAATTCTTTGAGGAGGTGATACCTTCCAAAGTCATTGAGATGGAAAAAATTTAAAATGAACATACTAACTGTCACCATTACGTTCTTGTAGTTTTCCAAACAAATTTTCGTTTTTTGGTCTCTTCGTGAAGAGACTAAAAGTGCAAAGCGTTCCGTGCTTGTTTCCTTTCTGAACAATTGCCTGGGGTTATTTGTGTGCATCATCTGTATATGTATGGTTGATCTCCTAAATGCATAACACAGCAAGTTCATACCAATCACATCATTATTTCTTATTTGTGGACACTTCGCCGCGATGTCCTTGTACACCTCAGTACATAAAACAGGCTACAGCATCAGAGATGCCACCTCATTTTCCGAGTACCAAAGGCTTTTATGTCTGTTATATCCTGTCCCTCCCAAATGTTTCATATATTTGGCATTTTCCCTTAAAAAAACAAACAAACAAAAAAAAAACGAATTTTGAAAACAGATATTTGACTGAGGTTTGTACTCATTTTAAATTTGATGATACACTTAGATGGGTGTAATCCTCTTCTTTTCTATGTAAGTGTTTCAACGTTTTATCAATTTGTGGTTTTAGGTTCCTGCCTCCCCCGTCCAGGCATAACATCCCGTTGGGTGAGTTTCCATGACTTTCATCACTTTATGGTTCTATCTCCATTTTCAGTTGCTCCAACAACACCCCTCTTCTGCCTATTGCAGGGCATGGCCTGCCGTATCAATTCTTTCTGAGGGTGAGTTTAAAATTATTAGTGACATTTGCACTCAGTGTTTACTTATTGATATATAGTTGTCCACTTTAAGGTGTTGTGTGATTTTTATGTGTGCATTGTTACGACTAGGGGTTATGTAACAAAAGAAAAGACTCAAACAAGCTTTCAAGATTTAAAATACAAATCTTTAATTTCCTAAAATATTAAAATATTTCAACAAACAATCAGTGTGAGAGAATTTAAAATAACTTACAGTATAGAATATCCTTAAAAGTCCTAAATTGTTTTAAAGTTCACTCTTCCGAAAGTTAATACAAATATTCCGAATGTTTGTTCCGAATGAAGTAGCCTTTACTGTGTTAATATGTTGATAATAATTAGTTATATCCAAGTAATTCTTGTGAATCTGGAATCTCACAAGTTCTAGAAATGTGTCCGATAATTCCACAGAGCTGTATAATAATTCAGGTTGAAGACACAGTACTGAATCCTAAATGTGCTGTATTAATTAATAAATATCCAAAGAATAATATCTCACACTCAAAATGAATCAAATTCGTTATAACCTCTCAGTCTCTATGTAACTATGCAGAATGCAGAACACCTGCTATAATTCCTTCATATATATATATATATATATATATATATATATATATATATATATATATATATATATATATATATATATATATATATATATATATCCTTAATGCGCAGGATCGAAATAAAAACCCATTCTACGTCTTAAATAAACAACAGGGTATATCGAAATAATTTCCTTCTAATAAACACGATTCATTCTTCGGTAATGACCTTAAACTATAATTCCTAGTCAATAAAATGTTTACTCCTAAAAGTACGAGAATTATGTCAAAAGTTCATTTCTCGCGCGCTGAAAATACGTCACATGACTAAAGCTACAAGCAAATAGGTGAAATATTGATCCAAAATACCGTATGTGTACTCGCGGTAAGACGCAAGCTGTTAGACTAAGAACAGAGATCATAAACTAATAAACTATATCAATTTTAAAAGTAAATATATATCTATATATATATATATATATATATATATATAGATATATATATATATATATATATATATATATATATATATATATATATATATATATATATATATCCGTAACAGCATAAATGTTGTCAGTGCATTTTAAATGGGATGCGCTTGTTTATTAAAGTTGTCTTTGCTATATCCCCTTTTTTATTTTTGTATATGTGATATTCTATGTTGCTCTTTTTTTTTCTTTTTCTTTTTTTCTTTTTTTGGAGGAAATCATACCTTTCTATCCAGCGTGGTGCCGCAGAACTCTGTAGTGTCCTCCTTCCTTAATTATGTTGTACTCATTACTGTTAAAGGTATGTTAGTATAGCGCTCCCTTTTTGTGTTTGTTAGTGACATATCAGTCTTGGAAGGGAGTCTTCAAATATCATAGAATCATCGGTTTGACGCACTGAAACACTAACTTTAACCTCTTCTGAAACATACCCAATTCATACTGATTCCTCTCGTTTCATTTGAAGCATTATTTATTTTAGTAAAGCAAGCATATCAAATCTCAATGATATATACCCTCTAGACGACTCCTTGTCAGACAATTCGTGAATTACGAAAAGAAATAAGCTCAATATTAATATTATTCTTTAAGACAATGTTATATAGCAAGAATAAAGATATGTAAAACTTGATATCATTTTAAAAGGTAGTCTTCTAAAACGATCGAGGGTAAAAAATGTATTTGTCTTAAATAAGGCTGTAATAGATTTTGCGGGCGATTACAACTGTTAACAAATGGATGTGTTTATTCAAGCAGTATTGTAATACGATTTTTGCCAATCAATTAAGTGTACATATAAATAGAGAAATATATAAATAAATAAAACATTATATAAGCAAATAAATTAATAATAATCAATAATATTAGCAGTAGCTGTATTTTTATTTTTATTATTATTAGTAGTAATAGTAGTAGTAGTAGTAGTAGTATAATTATTATTATTATTATTATTATTAATATAGGGCCTATGTAACTTATATCTCCAGCCAGTTTTGATGTGTTACAGTTGCTATGGCAGACAGGATTTATGTGGTATAATTTTCCTAGAAGATTACTAAATGCACTTTGATGGAGGAACAACTTTTGTTTAGATTAAGAAGCAGGGACGAGCATCAGAATCTGACATGGGGAGATTTATTAATCGAGGAAGATGTGGACACACATCATTTGTACCTGGATAGAGACACACCGACACAAAATTACCTGGATAGAGACACACCGACACAAAATGACCCCAGGGATGAAAGACCCTTTATTCATGGCACTTATGTAAAACCAGAGAAGCCAGAAAGGTGTCCAGTAAATCTGCTTTTGTTTGACACCCACAAAAGACCTCTCGCAATGTGTCGGCCAGTCTCCTTGTTCTACCTCCAAACGCTCAATCTAGGTCGAATGAAACCGGGATCAATTGTTTGTTACTAAGCTCTGACGTTAGGGCTACGCTAAAAATAAATTGGAGGCAGAGGCTGGTCTACCGGCAAGAAAGTCTAACCGTTCAGGACTGAAGACAGCCGTCAAGAGGTTACATGAGTGCTCAGTTGATACATGTGATATTGGTGCAACTGACAGGTCACAAAAATATACAATCAATAAATCAGTATAGTGATGTATCTAAAAGCCAATGACAAATGTCAGTACAATCGAGAAAGTTTAATTTCACATGAATGATGAGCTGCCAAAGTAGAAACTGTGGAGCTTTCAGAAAGTGAAGAAAATCGTGTATCTGAAGATTGTCAAAACAAAGAAGAAACAAGATCTCCAGATGTCAATCTAGGCCAAATGAAACCGAGATCCATTGTTTGCTACTAAGCTCTGCCGTCAGGGCTACACTAAAAAAAATAGAAGCAGAGGCTGATCTACCGGCAAGAAAATTTAACCGTTCAGGACTGAAGAGAAACATCAAGAGATTACGTTAGTGCTCCGTTGATGCATGTCATATTTGTGCAACTGACAGGTCACAAAAATATACAATCAATAAATCAGTATAATGATGTATGTAAAAGACAATGAGAAATGGCAGTACAGTTGAGAAAGTAGAATTCCACATGAATGATGAACTAGACGAACTTCTTGCCAAAACAATCCTGGAGATTTCAGACAGTGACAAAAATTGTGAACCTGAAGATTTTCAAAACACAGCATAAACAAACATTAGATCTTGCAAATACATGTTTTCCTGGGGCAACCCTGTCCAGTTGTATATTTAATATAACTCTTAATATTCATGGAAATTGATATTTGTCCTGAGTTAAACAATCAGGGACTTAGTATAGTCACATTACACATTTGCTGAAACTTTGCACCTGAATAATTCTTTCATTTATTTATTTAGTTGTTTATTGGGCATGATATTCTATTCACCATGTTTTTATTCAAAATTAAAGAATTTTTTTTCTTATGTTTTCACGAAAGGAACTTTTCAAGTTAGTCAGGTACTGAATAAATTTCCTTAAAATTTATAGCACATCTTTTGTCCGTGTTAATAATTCATAGTCAAAATGTTTGAAATACTCAAAAGTAGTTTAGGTGTATATTGCAAAATTCATTACACAGTAAACTGTACATTATAGATATTTTTATTGTACTCGCCCATGTTGCATTGAAAAACCTGTATTACACTCGGCGCATGCACTGTCCCGAGTAATACAGGCTTTTAAAAACAACGTGGATTCGTACATACAAATATATAATGTATAATAACTTATGATTATCATGTAGTATTTATCATTAGCGAATTTCAGTCTGCACAAATCTATTTGTTGTCTTTTGTTTTGTTGTTGTCTTTTTACCAATGGTAGCTGCGGTTGCTCAGATAGTAGAGGGGTTGGACTTGTAATACAAGGGACGCGGGCTTGATACCCACTCAGGCCAGCCCGTCTCTGCTGCCTATGTGCGTCCTTGTGAACGGTATTTAGCCCCATTTCCTTGGCATGGTAAGCCAATAATGTATTTGAAGTACCGTTAAAACCCAAGCAACCAACATCGTTTTATAAATGGCAAGTTTAAACTCATGTATTGTACGTTTGCTTGCATATATAGATTATTTAGTTTGAGGCACTTGGAGGTTCGTTGAATTCCCTAGTCCCCACTTACCGTGGAAAACCTGCCCCAATTCCCTGTCAGAAATCTGACTTTTAAAGAAAATATAATCGCTGACAATTTTTAAACATCCAATTTCTAAAGTTTTACATGCCACCAGTGTCAATTATGCCACTAGTTTTCTTACTGAGCCTCTCTGTAAAACAAGTCTTGTCTACCCTGTGTACTGACTATTGAGTAAGATATTTCGGTCAAAACTAAAGTGTTACCCTAAATCACTATCTCTAAACGTTTGTAATTATTCTGTCCGTTTCTTGGTGACGATATTTTTTAATTGTTTAAATTTTATTTAAAAAGTCAGGCAATTATCCCCTAGTCAGAAACTTAATAGCAACCAGTTTATAATGCATTACATTATCAGCATTAACGAATGGCGAATTTAGCTCTCTGCCAAATAGTCTGAAATCTAAAGTTCTTTTTTGACGAAATCATTAATAAAATTCCGATCACAATAATTTACGTTTCCAACAATTTGAAATATTCATGCTTTTTACAATAATTTTCTCAATTCCATCATTTGTTAACGTTATTATTTTTTTTTTTTTTCAAAAACATTTCATTTTAATTTAATTGATGGCGTCATGCCTTAGAACATTGTTTAGCTCATTACGTTATAAATCTGATACTAATAGTATGCCTGCGACACTTTTGTTTTAAAACATGATGGCCTGATCATTGTAGCTACAGAATAAGGAACAAAATAAGCTTCAGCAAATATTTTAAAAGGAAGGGTGTTTGTTTATTCTTTACTTGTAAAATAACATGATATTTACATCAGCATTGTTCCTCCGGTTACATATTCTGTTGGGTTTAAATTTGCTGTCACGTTAAAATGGTCATTCACAGTACTGTATCTTATTCATTAGAAATTAGGCTACAAATCTCATGAGTCTAAGGAATAAATCTTTGGCACACAAACTTTGCTTTGTATGCACAAGGGTAGTCTTCATAATAAGCTCCATAATGGGAAAGTATTGCACAGTTCTCCTGTACTCCGCCATTTGGATCCCATACTGGCCAGTGTAAAGTGTTTGGTGTCTTTCCATTCCAGAATTTCCACTCTCCCTCCTTGACGAGGTCGGTGATTCCAATCCATAGATATTCACTTGCATCTGCAATATTTTAATAGCCGAATATAATAATAATAATAAAAATAATAATAATATCTTGAGAAACCATTTGACAATCATCTTTCTAAGATCATTTATGAAAATGTGCTTCTAAATGTAATAAAGAATTCTAGCTGTATTTAAAATACTTGTTTAAAAAATAACTTTGATGAAATTATTAAATAAGCTACAATCTAATGTAAATGTACATTCCACGAATTAACCATTAAACGAAAATAAAAATATTTAGGATGATCTTGTGCCGTTTTCATTCGAATCATCATTAAGGTGATGTTCTTAGTCCACACTTGGGTATGATAGTGCAACAAAGTTTATTATCAAATATGCCAGGGACAGCAGTTCGTGTCTTTATAATTTAAGAGGTACATTTTTTAATATATCTGACGACATACGACCAGTTAATCACCACACAAGCTGCTTTAGAGCTCTGTTTCTTTCGGTGTATGATATATAATCTGGAAAACAAATAATATCTATCATACCACATGCTAAATTAAGTTATAATCCTTAGAATTATTGTGGGTCTTGTTAAACTCTACAACCAATAGGACATTTCAGTCTTTTAGAACTCTTTCACGTGTTTTCAAAAAAGTTGTAGTAGAGTCAGAAATTTTCAAGTAATCCGCTTTAGAACAATTGCAGTTAATAAAGTTGAAGGATACGTCAATTTATTTGTCAGCAAAGTAGACTGGCATATTCAAGTTGGATGTAAGTAAATGTGTGTGCTTGACGTTCTAGAACTAGATTTGGTATATGTATCCACAGACTAAAATAATCGGGTCATAGGAAAGTAAATATACATGCTCGACTTTCCCTGAACCAGAATATTCTTTAGAGGTACCACTCATCCAGAATTACCGCCAAAGCATGCAAGAAGAGCAGTCGCTGCACACCTTTTAGGATTCAGAGGCTATGGTCTTTGCTCCGAATTCTGTCCTTCTTTTAGAGCATAAATTTAGTTTATTTTGTTTAATTTCCAAATTTTGGTCGGCTCACTTCAGTTCATTTGTGTCATTCACAATCATGCACAAACTATGCTACATGAGGTAAAATCATCCTATGAAATTCATGGCCCAAGAAACAACAAGTATAGGGTAACAAAAATGTTGAAACACAGAATTGTGAATCAAAATATATCTGTATCTATGCAATAGTTTGCATTTCCATCACGTCGAATTTACTACATTTTGTAGAATTAAGTGCAATGTCAATGTACAGTTGTATAAAACAATTCTGCTACTTAAGATTTCTGCTTAAATGTATCGGTCGATCATAAAGGAATAAGTACAAGAATATTATGGTTTCTTTTCTTTTCTTGGTTTGGCAAGAGATACAAACAAGCATCGAGATTCATGTTTGAAGTCATTATGTTTACACTGTTTACTGCTTGTGACTCCTTGGTTTTTCCAACTATCTGTCTCCTTCATTACCTGATTTTTAAATTTTAACTTTGTTCTCAATTTCCTAGACTTTGCTGCAAATATTCAAGTGTAATCGATTCACACCTTTTCATGACATTTCTGTAATTAACAATCTCGACAGAAAAACATTTTATTTTGTTCATGTCATTGTTGTTGTTGTACATATTCAGTCATTTCTTTTTCTCCATTAAATGTCTTAAACATACCCGAGAAGAGTTTTTCCTCAGAATTTAATAATCCAAGTTAGGACCATCCAGTTTAAAACAGCAATATGCATTTGCACAACAACCATCACACTTCACATCTGCCAGGCGATATCAGCATAAAATTAAATCTTTACCTATAACAGAATATGTGGTCCATACTAATAACCTTATCAACATAATACAATTTAGTACCACATTAACAATATTTAAAATAATATGAATTTGTTTACAATTAGATCATTTCAAAGAATTCACCCCACCCATAAACATTGGCCGTTATGGCCCATTTGGTTAAACACAGGTAATGGTAGAGGATACCCAAAGTTGCTTGGAATCTTGATTGTTATAAGAAGCATACAATAGAGAAGTAACTTAAGTCACACCAATAACTTTCAAGTAATTTAGTTGGAATTTATTATCCCCATTTCATTATAAGACAATGACAGATCAGATCGTTTCTTCTCAAGTAAGGTTTCCATTTTACATAAAGTGCTTACAAAATTGGGATACTTTTGAGTGGGGATGTTTTGTTGATTTGTTAGAAACTTTGTTCAGCGTACTTAGAATTTAGTTAATATCTTTGAATGTAGAAAATTAGGATTTGAGGAAGTAGGACCGTAGAATAAAAAGGTACGAAACAAAGTGATTATTGTAAGCTATGTTCGTCTCTCAAAAGGACTTCTTTGCTGGGTTTCACCGACAAAATTACCCCAAACTTACTCTTTGCCAGGGAACACAAATCTCCAAACTCCTGGTCATTGCTGTACACAGCCAGTTTGGCTCCCTCTAGTTCACATACTTTCATAGCTTCATGAAAGTCAAGAACTTCTGTATGTAGCTTTAAACACAAACCGCTCGATCCAACATGGGTGTAGCCTGTATCACATCCATACCGCACTTAAATTGATAGAGCTAAAACTCTTTACAATTTAAATGTAATATCAGGCATTGTTTTCTATCACATATTAAAAAATTAGAACAGAAGAAAAATGCGTAGAAAAATATACATTATGCAGAGGGCATATAATCTCCATCCTTCCCCCACCTAACCCCCGCTCTCTCTCTCTCTCTCTCTCTCAATATAAAATATCATATACGGACACGAAAGTTGGTAAAGTCTCTGAGGCAAGATATTCAATTGTTTCCCAAAGTTGCAAACTAGCCATCCAAGAATTACGAAACTCATATAGGTACAAATGCAAGCATTTAAAATGTGGGGCAAAATTGAAAATATTTACATGATTAAATGAATACGAAACACCCTACAATACAAAAGGAAGAAGAAGAAATAGCTCAACAACAATTTCAAACTACATCCCTCTATTTTACTAATATAGGTAAGAAATGACCATTGGCTGCTAAGTGCAAGAGTTCTACGCTTTATGGAGGAAAACTAAGAAAGGATGCAGTAGTGAAATGAAGACTCCGCCATACTTATTATAAATTTTAGCTCCCAATATTACATTCCATGCAAAACTTTATAGGCGGTGTCTGTTCGTATGTATTTATGAATGTATGTACGTAAGAGTACAAATGGAGTTGAAAGTTATGAAGCATTACTTTGATTAGGTCGCTTCGTAAATTATTTACTACAATTGTAAACAATCGGCTTAAAGTGTGGGAGAAGAATATAATGCATACATCGATGTGAAAGCCTGTTTCAGAAAACATACGTGTTCTAAAGATAACATTTTCGTTTTACTTAGCCTTACATTGCTTATTTTTAATAGTAGTAAGAAACTGTGTTGTAGTTTTATTTATTTTTCCAAAGCATTTAAGTAGGTTATACAAAATATAGTATGGTTTATATTGACCTAATTTGTAGTTTGAGGAAAAGCTTTGGATGTTATAATATCTTTGTATCATGAAGTAAAATCTAGAGCTAAATATAAGAAGAGTCTTGGTGACGAATTTTATTGTTTCTCTGAGGTAAGACACGGGAATTTCTTATCTCCTTATTTCTTTTTTTGCAATATACATACATGACCTGGAAGAAGAATTAAGATTACAAGGTGTTGATGGTGTTGAAATAAATATGATGAATTTATTTCTTTTGGTTTATACTGATGATATTATATTAATGTCTTGTGTTATATGGTGATAATATTGTACAAATGTATTTTCTTATATGCTGATGATATTGTATTTTTTATATGCTGATGATATTGTATTAATTTCTTGTGTTATATCCAGATGATATCGTCTTTATTTATTTTGGTATATGCTGATATTATTGTATTTATTTCTTTTGGCATGTGCTGATGATATTGTATTAATTTCTTTGTTATATGCTAAAGATATTGTATTAATTTCTTTGTTATATGCTAAAGATATTGTATTAATTTCTTTGTTATATGCTAAAGATATTGTATTAATTTCTTTGTTATATGCTAAAGATATTGTATTAATTTCTTTGTTATATGCTAAAGATATTGTATTAATTTCTTTGTTATATGCTAAAGATATTGTATTAATTTCTTTGTTATATGCTAAAGATATTGTATTAATTTCTCCAACTGCAGATAATATATTTACGGTTAAATATTAAATATTACATAAATATCTTACATAAATATTCTTGAGGTTGAAATTCAAAGTTATTACAGAAAAAAACGAAGTAATGGTAGGCTACCAGACTTTTATCATTTTAAATATGGTGATATTAATCTAAGCACGCTTTCTAAGGCTACATCTCTTTGTATTGTTTTAACTACTGGAGGATCTTTTATAGAGAAACATAATACTCTAGCAGGTCAAACTCGCAAGGCTGTTTTTAAATTAAACAAATATCTGTAGCAATTACCTATAGCAAATATATTGGACCTATTCAACAAATTACACAGAGAGTTACAGCACATCAGCTTGAAATAGAAATTGGTATATGGGCAAGCCCGACAACTTCTCGTGAAAACAGAAAAAGTAAACTTTGTAATATCTAGGAAGATGAATTTCATTTTATGTTGTCTGTCCTTTTTGTATATGCACTTTTAGAAACAATATTTGCCTTATATATTCTGGATACTCCCGAGTATGTTTAAATTTATAAACTTTATGAAGTAAAAAAAAAACTGATATTGATATATACAAAGCATTCATACATATAAATAATATTGTATTTTTATAGACATAATCTTTCCTTATTTTAGGATTGTCCATGTTCTCCCTTATTTTATAATATATGCAAGTGAATCCCTGTATTTTTACGACTTTTGCTTAATTGATACATTCCAACGGTTTATTGTAACCGGTACTAATAAATAATATATTTCATTGAAATGCTGCACTAATTATACGTGCTTTGGGCAAGCAGTGCTACAAATTACATAATGTTTTGAAGTATCGAGATTCATATCTATTTTCGTATTACAACACAAAATTATTTTACTGCACCTTCTATTATACTTTTGGGACTATGCTACAGCTGTTAATTTTTTTTTTAAAATCATTATACTTTTTTGAGAAAACATGACAAAAAGTTTTCAGAATTTTGTCTCTAATTGTTACGTATATTATTTGTACATATTAGTGAGAACAATATATGATTTTTCATATAACATGCAATGGAAGCAATGAATGAATATCAGAAATGAAGAAAAATTACTTTGCAATAATAACATTGATATCATCTAGTGTCGCTTTGATGAGATAATTCCATCAATATTGTACTAACTAACGTGACTCTGAAAAGCACTCTTATTTGCACCATAGTCTCTATAATAAAAAAAGAAAAGTCGTCTGAACAATAACTGGATGATGAAGACCCTGCGAAGCCTCTCTTCACTCTATGTATGTATGTGCATGCATGTACGTTTGTATGTTCCAATATAGATAGATAGATAGATAGATAGATAGATAGATAGATAGATAGATAGATAGATAGATATATAGATAGATAGATAGATAACATGTTTACCACTATAATACATCCAACCAGAGTCTTTCCTTTCCTCATCCGGAAGTCCTCGTTTGTAAGACGGGGATGCCATGCATAGACGTCTCTGTGGATGTTAATAGACGGATCTACAGGAGAATCCGTCGGCGCAGTTCATAAAACATGTCCCGGTACTGGGGAACGTTGTGTTGCATATCACCAGGGATGTGTTCAGGTAGTCTACGTGATCAGTATCTAACTGCCAATAGTACCCTTTTTCCACGACTGCAAGTCCACAAAAATCCGACCATAGGAAAAGAAAGTACACAATTTAATATGTTCTTTTGAAATGTCAACAAATGTCCAGTAATGGGTGTACATACGCATCCTAGCTAAGGCATTTTTGTGCCTACAAAATAATTTAGAAACTGTAATGTCCGAATATTCTTTGAAAACCAGTCGAATATTCATAATTAATAACTGTACATATACTATGAACAATTATGAAGCATTATTGCAACATATGTGGTTCCCTACAAGAGTGTTTACCTTACTTGGTCACATATATGTTGAAAGTAACAGTGATATAAAAACTTAAACGTTTATAGAAGAAATGAAAAGCATTTGCAGCATACAATTGTGTTACTAATGACAAACATGGAAGGGCTGTATAAAGATCAAATTATTACTAAAGGTGTGTCTGATATGAGAAGCATCAAGTCTGAAATTCAAATTCAAATTCATTTGTAAACAGGATATTGAACGGAATGAATATTTGAGATAACAATAAAACAAGCAGCTAAGTTCCTCAAACTCGTATGCACTCGAATCAACTTAATAAGAACTAGATTTAATCAAAATCCCGTTTTATGCGAACTAAATAATGTTCACCCTGCAATCATACTTCATATTGGTATTTATCTTAACCCGGTTGGTATGAATATCTCATTACGAAAACCCGCTCAATCCCAAAAGAAGTTTTGCTCCTCAGGTTACTAATTAAGATATAATACTCTTTATAATACGAAAAATGAAAGAATGGCAACTGTAATCATTTGTCAGAACAAATTGCCTTGGTAAACGATGAATGATTCTTGTGTAATGAGATCTGTTACAGGCGTTGAAAAAAGACACCTCTGTAATACATTCTGCACTTTATCCATATGATTGCATGTTTTTGAGAAGAAAAAACAAAAGGTTATTATAATAACAATGCAAACAACATGCTTACCTGAATCTACCTGGAGCAAACAAAGCAAAATAAAAATAAATGCAGATTTCTGCTTGAAAATCTTCTGTTGCATATTATTGCTCTCTGCCGAGAACATATCCCTGTGATCTTCTCCGACTAAGGGACACAATCAATGTCTACAATAATATTACTGTTTGTCAGTTTGTTCAATTTAGATGCAAAAACAACGTTCCGGTTCCATGCATACAATTATTTTTTTATTGACACGAAGGATATAATAATGAATACTAAATGACTTGTTCTACTCATATATTCATGAATGATTATCTCGGGGAATTTCTCCCTGCTGATTAGAGGATAGTTTGTGGACGCGCAATTACTATGGTTATATAGTATATTGCGTTATTATGCTATATGATACGGTTGCATACATAATGGTCTCAGAGAACTTCTGCTACAGATAATAATTACGGTCATCAATCATTAGACTAATACTCCGCTAATAGCACTCATGGGACCGATGGTGATTTGAGAAAAGAAACAAAACATTAAAACAATCTATTTATTTTTACCCAGACTTCAAAGACCAATACTTGAATAACATAACCTTGTTATGGCGTCCTTTTAGCTTTGCGCTTGGATGAAATACAACAAGATATTCAGCCTTATCCCTTTTCTGTGAACAGATGATACAATAAGCTCGCTAAATGAAGAAAATTGCTAATACTTTCTCTAGAAAAAGAGGCACTTAGCGTACATTTAACAACATCCACTTAAAAAGTAGTATTTAACATGCTTGGGATGTTTGTAAAGTTCTGAATATTTTGCCATAACTCTTGTGTGTCGCGAATCCATGGAAGACGACTCACATTCTGGAAGACCGTTGTCTGCAATTGGTGAGCAGGAAGTGGCTGCTGTGAAGGGAACAATCGATGAAAATGCTCGATAGACAATGGAAGCTATTTCTATTATCACGGGCATTAATTCTACAGCTGTTGTTTTATAGTATTCACCTACACCCCATCCCCCGCTTTGCGATTTTAAAAACAAAAAGCATCCACGATATATAAAATGCACAAAACATAGTCATTTCATTCATTAATTTATAATTTCTAACCCGATTGTCGCCATGGGGTCCCTAACACTGTCGTCTTGTTCGCCTTTCAAACCAAACCGAAGTTTGCACTGAAACCAACCAGTCTACTCACTGTTCTTTTCCGGTTCCTGCAAAAGTACATACTCTGTAAAGGGGTGAGGTTCCTTGGACTGCACATAATTAGAAGTTAAAAGCTGTGTCGTCTGCATCCAATATTTACTATGTTTAGTTTTAATATTTCTAAAAACAATTGAAAAAAATTAAAAGGGCAAGCAGGGTAACTTATATGTACATGGGTTCAAAATTACGGAAATTTACGGAATTATTCGGTGCTTATCGAAGACGATGAACTACATCACTCCTGCTGTTTGAAATATAGACTCGCCAACGCAAATATGGCGGTCGTGTTAGTAAAGAAACTCCAGTTTGGTTTGAAACGCGAACAAGATGACAGTGTTAGAGACTACCTTGCGGAAATCAGGTTAGAAATTATAAATTGATGAATGAAAGTACTAAGTTTGTGCCTTTTTATATCCGTGATGCTATTCGTTTTCAAAATCGTTTGGGGGGGGGTGGTAAATAGGCGAATACTATAATATTTTGAAGAGTCAAGTGAAGTTGAGAAAGGTTTGTGCAAGATGAGTCTCGCATTTGTTGGTCCAAAATATAGTGGGGTACAAATCGTCAAAAAACTACGTGACAAATAAAAAATGAGTGACCAGAAACGTTGAATTGAGATTGCTACAGGTGATGGTACATGGATTTACTTTTTTAAACCGGACTAAAGAGGAAGTCATAAGTTCTCAGAAAACAAGCAGAGACCACAAATCTCTCGATGTAGTCGGACTGTCAAAGAGAGTTTTATACTCATTATTTTTCGATGCAAAAGCCAGGTCGTCCATGTACCTGTTCCTGACTCTACTAGTGTCACTGGACAGATCTATGCTTAAAACGTGTTGCTAAAATTTGCGGAACACAACCGAATGATCCGTCCACGCACTGGTGCCCGAAGTATCCATCTACTCCATGACAAGTCACTGGCGCATAAATCCGCCGTCGTGACAGACTTCCTGAAGGAGCACAGCATCCAAACTTTGCCACATTCTCCATACAGGATTAATTTAGTTCCAAGTGATTTTTATCTCAATCCCGTTATCAAAGATTCACTGAGGGGAAGACGATTTGAAAGCCGTCATGTGGTTGAAAGTTCAGTTTTCCAGTGTATGAACAACGTACGAAACAGTGAATGTAAAGTGCCATTTAATAATTAGATAATCAAACCGAGAAGTGTGTCCTGTCTTGGTATGAAATGATCACACAACAAGAATGAAAAAAGACATCATTGAAAAATATGATGATGGTTTCAATACTTTTCTAAAAAGGTAAGAAGCAAATATAATGTTAAAGACTACAAGCTGGCATACAATATTTTGTACACAATAAAGCACAATGAAAATCACATAGTAGTGTATGCAATACTTAGAATATTTGAAGGTCTTTCAATTTTATTTTTTTTTAAACTTTTTTTTTTTTTTTAAATGCGTAGCGGAGATTCACACTTCTAGTCAATCAACTATCGTGACACCTGGTGGGATAATACATATTGATGAGTACTACACTTTAGCTTCAAAGAAGATCGCTGTGACCCATATTTTAAGCTTCGATAACTTTGGTTAAATTATATTTACTGTTCATGCTTGCATCACTAAACTAGATGATTGTATACATCTCTATTAGTATCACAGCCATACCAAAAGGTCACTTTAATGAACATTTCGCATTTGACTAGGTAAGGTTCAGATTTTGCTGCAGTGACTTGGGTTACAAATTGTGTTTGATGTTCAGTTCTTAAGCATTGTTCGTGCTCGAATAGTGGAATTGGTGATATGCATCTTTGATCTTGCTACACCTTTACCTCCGCACGAGTTTTTTGGTATGTTGTATTTATGCTATTCAATTTAGAGTTATGACTACCTAATGAGTGGATGAATCTTGATACGTTCTACATTCTTTTGCAACAAAAAAAAAAGGTTTATGTGACATACATGTCATGCTTCAGTCATTTAGTTGACATTTTGTGTTAAAATCCATTTATTTGACTCTGTTTATGTTCGAATCATCAAATTTGAGAATTTGATGCATCTCTGTTACTACTACACCCTTAAAATCAACCAAGGTCTGCTTTAATAATATGTATTCATTATTTATTGTTATGATTAGATATATTCTCTCAGGATATATACAGTGTAGACTACTCTGAAAGCCATATATGGCCAGTACTTTTGGAAGAAAGAATAACTGTGTTTGTTCAGTGGAAGACTTTTCATACTAATGACTATACATTGTATATTGTGAAGGTTACCTTCAAGTATTTAACTGCGTGTTGTACATGTGAATGAGTATAGAACTATAATGAGTGGACTGCGTACTGCATGATATATATGAAGCCTCATCTGTAGTGGCTAATCAAGCTAATTATTAATCCATGAACTATGCACGTACTACCGGTTGTCACTCCAAGGTTACGTAAAGTCATTGACTATCTCCCAGACATATCTCGTTTCTAGAAATGGACAATAATAACAGCGTTTTAAGCAGATTCTAAGAATGACGATTTTAAACAAATCACTAATCTCTCGTTTTTGTTAACTCATCACGTTCAAGTATGCTTTTATATCATACAAAAGAATGTTCTTTCTCTTGTTTTATGTCTTGTATGTCCTGTATATAGGTAAGTAGGTAGGTATAAGTAGGTAGGTAAGTAATCAATTAAAATATATAATTTTAAAAAGACAAAAGTCTTTTGTAAATATATTTATTCCTTATTAACTCTTTTTCAACATTCACAGCAATTCTCTGTTATTGTTTTACTCTGATCTTTTAATTTCCTTCATTGAATTACCAGATTGATTTTCTTTCTTTCGCGTAATCTATGCATCTCTGGCATTTGGTATTTCGCTTTTCAGTTTCCTCTATCAATTTCTCAAAGTTACATATGCAGTATTTTACTGCAGCTGTCCTTTCTTCCTTGCCATAACCGTAGAGATGAACCAGAGGTGCAACAAGTTTTACCATTTATGCGTTAAGTTCATTTTTAATTAATACTAGATGTCTGTGAAAAATGAATATAAATCTGTATTTCCACATATCGTGAAAGGTTTACCAGTTTTTATTTCATCCTGAGACCAATATTTATGCAACCGTATCATATAGCATTCCAACGCAATATGTTATATAACCATAGTAACTACACGTCCACAAAACAATCCTGTAATCAGCAGGGAGAAATTCCCCGAGATAATCATTCATGAAAACATGAGCAGAACAAGTAATTTAGTATTCATTATTATATCCTTCGTGGCAATAAAAAATTGAATTTTGCATTTAAATTGAACAAACTGAGCAACCAGTAATATTATTGTAGACATTGATTGTGTTCCTTAGTCGGAGAAGATCACAGGGATATGTTCTCGGCAGAGAGCAATAATATGCAACCGAAGATTTTCAAGCAGAAATCGGCATTTGTTTTTATTTTGCTTTGTTCGCTCCAGGTAGAGTCAGGTAAGTATGTGGTTTCTTTGTTATTATAATAACCTTTTGTTTTTTCTTCTCAAAAACATGCCATCATATGGATAAAGTGCAAAATGTATTGCAGAAGTGTCATTTTTCAACGACTGTAACAGATCTCATTACACAAGAATCATTCATCGTTTACCAAGGCAATTTATTCTGACAAATGATTACAGTTGCCATTCTTTCATCTTTCGTTTTATTCAGAGTATTAGAACTTAATTAGTAACCTGAGGAGAAAAACATCTTTTCGGCTTGAGCGGGTTTTCGTAAAGAGATATTCATACCGACCAAGGTAAGATAAATACCAATATGAAGAATGATTGCAGGGTGAACATTATTTAGTTCGCATAAAACGGGATTTTGATTAAATCTAGTTCATATTAAGTTGATTCGATTGCATCCGAGTTTGAGGAACTTAGCTGCTTCTTTTATGTTAATTGAAAATATTCATTCCGTTCAATATCCTGCTTACAAATAAATTTGAATTTGAATTTCAGACTTGATGCTTCTCGTATCAGACACACCTGTAGTAATAATTTGATCTTTATACAGCCCTTCCATGTTTGTAATTAGTAACACAGATGGATGTTGCAAATGCTTTTCTTTTCTTCTATAAACGTTTTAGTTTTTATATCACTGTTTCTTTCAACATATATGTGACCAAGTAAGGGAAACACTCTTGGAGGGAACAACATATGTTGTAATAATGCTTCATAATTTTTCATAGTATATGTACAGTTATTAATATGGAATATTCGACTGGTTTTCAAAGAATATTCGGACATAACAGTTTCTAAATTATTTTTCCGCTCAAAAAATTCCTTAGCTAGGATGCGTTATGTGCACCCATTACTGGACATTTGTTGACCTTTCAAAAGAACATATTAAATTGTGTTCTTTCTTTTCCTATGGTCGGATTTTTGTGGACTTGCAGTCGTGGAAAAAGGGTATTATTGGCAGTTAGATACTGATCACCTAGACTACCTGAACACATCCCTGGTGATATGGAACACAACATCCCCCAGCATTGAACCATGTCTGATGAATTGCGCCTACGGCTCCTCCTGTAAATCCGTCTTTTACTATCCACAGAGACGTCTATGCATGGCATCCCCGTCTTACAAACGAGGACATCCGGATGGGAAAAAGAAAGGCTCTGGTTGGATGTATTATAGTGGTAAACATGTTATCTATATCTATCTATCTATCTATATATATTGGAACATACAAACGTACATACATACACATACATACATAGAGTGAAGTCAGGCTTAACAGGGTCTTCATCATCCAGTTATTGTGCAGACGACATTTCTTCTTTCATTATAGAGACTATTGTGTAAAATAAGAGTGCTCTTCAGAGTCACGTTAGTTAGTACAATATTACTGGAATTAGCTCATGAAAACTACACTAGATGATATCAATGTTATTATTGCAAAGTAATTTTCCTTCATTTGTGATATTCATTCCTTTCTTCAATTGCACGTTATATTAAAAATAATATGTTGTTCTCACTAGTATGTACAAATAATATATGTAACAATTAGAGACAAAATCCTGAAAACCTTTTGTCATGTTTTCTCAAAATAGTATAATGATTTTTAAACAAATCAACAGCTGAAGCATAGTCCCAACAGTATAATAGAAGGCGCAGTCAAAAAAATTTGTGTTGTAATGCGAAAATAGAACTGAATCTCGATACTTCAAAAACATTATGTAATTTGTAGCACTGCTCGTCCAAAGCACGTATAATTAGTGCAGCATTTCAATGAAATATAGTATTTATTAATACTGGCTACAATAAACCGTTTGAGTGTATCAATTAAGCACAAGTCGTAAAAATACAGGGATTCACTTGCAGACGTTATAAAATAAAGGAGAACATGGACAATCCTAAAATAAGGAAAGATTATGTCTATTAAAATACAATATTATTTATATGTATGAATGCTTTGTATATATAAATACCAGTTCTTTTTTACTTCTGCTTTGGTAAATTTCACAAATTGTATACATTTAAACAAACTCGGGCGTATCCAGAATATACAAGGCAAATATCCTCTCCGAAAAAGTATATACAAATGGCACACAACACAAAATGAAATTCATCTTCCAAGATATTACAAAGTTTACATTTTCTGTTTTCACGAGGAGTTGTCGGGCTTACCCATATATTAATTTCTATTTCAAGCTGATGTGCCCTAACTCTCAGTTTTGTAAGTGCAATCAGTATTCCTATCTAGGTTAGCGTTTTTAGATTAATATCACCTTATTTAAAATTACAAAAGTCTGGAAACCTTTCATTACTTTGTTGTTTTCTGTAATAACTTTGAATTTCCAACCAAAAGAATATTTATGTAAGACATTTAACCCTTACTGTAAATTAATTATCAGCAGTTGGAGAAATTAAAACAATATCTTCAGCGTATAAAAAAAGAAATAAATACAATATCATCAGCATATACCAAAAGAAATAAATACAATATCATCAGCATATACCAAACGAAATAAAAACAATATCATATGCATTTACCAAAAGAAATAAATACAATATCTTCTGGATATAACAAAAGAAATAAATCCAATATCATCAGCATAAACCAAAAGAAAAAAATAAAATATCATCAGCATATACCAAAAGAAATAAATATAATATCATCTGGATATAACAAAAGAAAGAAATACAATATCATCTGGATATACCAAAAGAAATAAATACAATACCATCTGCATATACCAAAAGAAATAAATACAATATCATCTGGATATACCAAAAGAAATAAATACAATATCATCAGCATATACCAAAAAGAAATAAATACAATATCATCTGGATATAACAAAAGAAATAAATACAATATCATCTGGATATAACACAAGAAATTAATACAATATCATCTGCATATAAAGAATACAATATCATCAACATATAACAAAAGACATTTATACAATATTATCACCATATAACACAAGACATTAATACAATATCATCAGTATAAACCAAAAGAAGTAAACTCATCATATTTATTTCAACACCATCAACACCTTGTAATCTTAATTCTTCTTCCAGATCATGTATGTATATTGCAAAAGAATAAATAAGGAGATAAGAAATACCTCAGAGAAACAATAAAATTCGTCACCAAGACTCTTCTTATATTTAGCTCTAGATTTTACTTCATGATACAAAGATATTATAACATCCAAAGCTTTTCCTCAAACTCCAAATTAGGTCAATATAAACCATAATATATTTTGTACAGCCTACTCAAATGCTTTGGAAAAATAAATAAAACTACAACACAGTTTCTTACTACTATTAATAATATGCAATGTAAGGCTAAGTAAAACGAAAATATTATCTACAGAACACATATGTTTTCTGAAACAGGCTTTCACATTGATGTATGCATTATATTCTTCTCCCACACTGTAAGCCGACTGTTTACAATTGTAGTAAATAATTTACGAAGCGACCTAATCAAAGTAATGCTTCATAACTTTCAACTCCATTTGTTCTCTTATGTACATACATTCATAATACAAAATACATACGAACATACAACGCCTATACAGTTTTGCATGGAATGTAATATTGGGAGCTAAAATTTATAATAAGTATGGCGGTGTCTTCATTTCACTTCTGCGTCCTCTCTTAGTTTTCCTCCATAAAGCGTAGAGCTCTTGCACTCAGCAGCCATTGGGCAGAAATTTTCTTACATTTCTTACCCATATTAGTAAAATAGAGGGATGTAGTTTGAAATTGTTCTTGGGCTATTTCTTCTTCTTCCTTTTGTATTGTAGGTTATTTCGTATTCATTTAACCATGTAAATATTTTCAATTTTGCCCCACATTTTAAATGCTTGCAATTTTACCTATATGAGTTTTGTAATTCTTGGATGGCTAGTTTGCAACTTAGGGGCACTATGAATATCTTGCCTCAGAGACTTTACCAACTTTCGTGTCCATATATGATCTTTTATATTGAGAGAGAGAGAGAGAGCGGGGGTTGGGTGGGGGAGGTGATGAAGATTATATGCGCTCTGCATAATGTTTATTGTTGCTAAGCATGTTTTCTTCTGTTCTTAAGGTTTTATATGTGATAGAAAACAATGCCTGATCTTACGTTTGAAATAAAACCCAAATATTCTTAAAGTTTGTAAAGAGTTGTTTGTCTATTATTTCAAGTGCAGTATGGATGTGATAATGGCTACACCCATGTTGGATTGAGCGGTTTGTGTTTAAAGCTACATACAGAAGTTATTGACTTTCATGAAGCTATGAAAGTATGTGAACTAGAGGGAGCCAAACTGGCTGTGTACAGCAATGACCAGGAGTTTGGAGATTTGTGTTCCCTGGCAAAGAGTAAGTTTGGGGTAATTTTATCGGTGAAACCCAACAAAGTAGTCCTTTTGAGAGACGAACATTGCTTAAAAGAATCACTTTGTTTCGTACCTTGTTATTCTCCGGTCCTAATTCTTCAAATCCTACTTTTCTACATTCAAAGATATTAACTAAATTCTAAGTACGCTGAACAAAGTTTCTAACAAATCAACAAAACATCCCCATTTAAAATTATTACAACTTTGTAAGCTCTTTATATAAAATGGAAACATTTGGTTACACTACGTACTTGAGAATAAATGATCTGACATTGTCTTCACGGTGAATCCATTAACATGGGGATAATAAAATCCAAATAAATTACTTGAAAGTTTTTGGTGTGACTTAAGTTACTTGTCTATTGTATGCTTCTTATAACAATGAAGATTCCAAGCAGCTTTGGGTATCCTCTACCATTACCTTTGTCTAACCAAATGGGCCATAACGGCCAATGCTTATGGGTGGGGTGAATTCTTTGAAATGATCTAATTGTAAACAAATTCATATTATTTTAAATATTGTTAATGTGGTACTAAATTGCATTATGTTGATAAGGTTGTTAGTATGGACCGCATATTCTGTAATAGGTAAAGATTTAATTATATGCTGATATCGCCTGGCATATGTGAAGTGGTGTGGTAGTTGTGCAAATGCATATTGCTGTTTTAAACTGGATGGTCCTAACTTGGATTATTATATTCTGAGGAAAAACTCTTCTCGCGTATGTTGAAGACATTTAATGGAGAAAACAAAAATGACTGAATATGTACAACAACAACAACAATGATATGAACAAAATAAAATGTTTTTCTGTCGAGATTGTTACTTACAGAAATGTTATGAAAAGGCGTGAATTGATTAAACTAGAATATATTTAGCAAAGTCTTGGAAATTGAGAACAAATTTAAACTTGAAAAATCAGGTAATGAAGGAGACAGATAGTTGGAAAAACCAAGGAGTCACAAACAGTAAACAGTGTCAACATAATGACTTCAAAAATGAATCTCGATGTTTGTTTGTATCTCTTGCCAAACCAAGAAAAGAAAAGAAACCATACTATTATTGTACTTATTCCTTTATGATAGACCGATACATTTAAGCAGAAATCTTAAGTAGCAGAATTTGTTTTATACAACTGTACATTGACATTGCACTTAATTCTACAAAATGTTGTAAATTCGACGTTCATGGAAATGCAAACTATTGCACAGATACAGGTATCTTTCGATTCACAATTCTGTATTTCAACATTTTGATTACCCTATACTTGTTGTTCCTTGGGCCATACATTGCAGATGATGATTTGACCATATGTAGCATACTTTTTGCATGATTGTGAATGACACAAATGAAGTGAAGTGAGCCGACCAAATTTGGAAATTAAACAAAATAAACTAAATTTATGCTCTAAAAAAATACCATAGCCTCTGTATCCTAAAAGATGTGCAGCGACTGCTCTTCTTGCATGCTTTGGCGGTAATTCTGGATGAGTGGTACCTCTAAAGAATATTCTGGTTCAGGGAAAGTCGAGCATGTATATTTACTTACCTATAAAGCGATTATGTTAGCCTGCGGATACATATACCAAATCTAGTTCTAGAAAGTCAAGCACACATATTTTCGTACATCCAACTTGAATCTGTCAGTCTACTTTGCTGACATATAAATTGACGTATCCTTCAACCTTATTAACTGCAATTGTTCTAAAGCGGATTACTTGAAAATTTCTGACTCCATTAAAACTTTGTTGGAAACACGTGAAAGAGTTCTAGTTCAAAACGACTGAAATGTCCTATAAGTTGTAGAGTTTCACAAGCCCCACAATAATTCTAAGGATTATAACTTAATTTAGCATGTGGTATTATAGATATTATTTGTTTTCCAAATTATATATCATACACCGAAGGAAACATATCTCTAAAGCGGCTTGTGTGGTGATTAACTGGTCATTTGTCGTCAGATATATTAAAAAATGTACCACTTAAATTATAAAGACGCGAACAGCTGTTCCTGGCATATTTGATAATAAACTTTGTTGCACTGTCATACCCAAGTGAGGATAACATCCGAATCAGAACATCACCTTAATGATGATTCGAATGAAAACGGCACAAGATCATCCTAAATATTTTTACTTTCGTTTAATGGTTAATTCGTGAAATGTACATTGACATTAATATGTAGCTTATTTAATAATTTCCTCCAAGTTATTTTTGAAACAAGTATTTTAAATACAGCTAGAATTCTTTATTACATTTAGAAGCACTTTTTCATAAATTATCTTGGAAAGATGAATTTTAAATGTTTTCTCAAGACATTTACTATTATTATTATGATTATTATTCTTCTTATTATTATTATTATATTCGGCTATTAAACTCTTGCAGATGCTAGTAAATATCTATGGATTGGAATCACCGACCTCGTCAAGGAGGGAGAGTGGAAATTCTGGAATGGAAAGACACCAAACACTTTACACTGGCCAGTATGGGGTGCAAATGGCGGAGTACGGGAGAACTGTGGAATGCTTTCCAATTATGGAGCTTATTGTGAAGACTACCCTTGTGCATACAAAGCAAAGTTTGTGTGCCAAAGATTTATTCCTTAGACTCATGAGATTTGTAGCCTAATTTCTAATGAATAAGCTACAGTACTGTGAATGACCATTAAACGTGACAGCAAATTTAAACACAACAGAATATGTAACCGGAGGAACAATACTGATGTAAATATCATGTTAATTTACAAGTAAAGAATAAACAAACACCCTTCCTTTTAAAAAATTTGCTGAAGCTTATTTTGTTCCTTATTCTGTAGCTACAATGATCAGGCCATCATGTTTTAAAACAAAAGTGTCACAGGCATACTATTAGTATCAGGTTTATGACGTAATGAGATAAACAATGTTCTAAGGCATGAATCAATAAATTAATTTAAAATGAAATGTTTTTGAAAAAAGAAAAATAATAACGAAAACAAATGATGGAATGCAGAATATTTATGTAAAAATCATGAATATAGCAAATTGTTTGAAACGTCCATTATTGTGATCGGAATATTATTAATGATTTGGTCAAAAAAGAACTTTAGATTTTAGATTTTAGTTTTACAGAGAGCTAAATTCGCTGATACTGCATTATAAACTGGTTGCTATTAATTTTCTGACAAATTACCTGATTTTTGATTAAAATTTAAAAAATATCGTCACCAAGAAGCGGACAGAATAACTACTCAAACGTATAGCGATAGTGATATAGGGTAACACTTTAGTTTTGACGAAAACATCTTACTCAATAGTCAGTACACAGGGTTGACAAGACTTGTTTTACAGAGAGGCTCAGTAAGAGAACTAGTGGCATAATTGACACTGTTGGCATGTAAAACTTGAGAAATTGGATGTTTAAAAATTTTCATCCATTATATTTTCTTTAAAAGTCAGATTTCTTACAGGGAATTGGGGCAGGTTTTCCCCGGTAAGTGGGGACTAGGGAATTCATCGATTCTCCAAGGGCCTGAAATTAAATAATCTCTATATGCAAGCATACGTGCAATACAACAGTTTAAACATGCCATTTATCAAACGATGTTGGTTGCTTGGGTTTTAACGGTACTTTAAATACATTATTGGATTACCATGCCAAGGAAATACCGTTCACAAGGACGCACATAGGCAGCAGAGACGGGCTGGCCTGAGTGGGTATCAAACCCGCGTACCATTTATTACAAGTCTGACCTCTCTAAAAGCTGTGCAACATCAGCTACCATTAGTGAAAAAAACAACAACAAAACAAATGACAACAAAAAGATTTGTGCGGAATGAAATTCGCTAATGATAAATACTACATGATAATCATAAGTTATTATACATTATAGATTTGTAATGTACGAATCCACGTTGTTTTGAAAAGCCTGTATTACTCGGGACAGTGCATGCGCCGAGTCTAATACAGGTTTTTCAATGCAACATGGGCGAGTACAATAAAAAAATCTATAATGTACAGTTTACTGTGTAATGAACTTTGTAATATACACCTAAACTACTTTTCAGTATTTCACATTTAATTACTATGAATTATTAACAAGGACAAAAGATGTACTATAAATTTTAAGGATATTTATACAATACCTGATTAACTTGAAAAGTTCCTTTCGTGAAAACATAAAAACAAAAAAAAAGATTCTTTACATTTTGAATAAAGACGTGGTGAATAGAATATCACCCCCAATAAACAACTAAATAAATAAATGAAAGAATTATTCAGGTGCAAAGTTTCAGCAAACGTATACCATAATTCTATACTAAGTCCCTGATTGTTTAACTCTGGACAGATACCAATTTCCATGAATATTAAGAGTTATATTAAATGTATAACTGGACAGGGTTGCCCCGGGAAAACATGTATGTGCAAGATCTAATGTTTGTTTATGCTGTGTTTTGAAAATCTTCAGGTTCACGATTTTCGTCACTGTCTGAAATCTCCATAGTTTCTTTTTTGGCAAGAAGTTCGTCTAGTTCATCATTCATGTGGAATTATACTTTCTCAACTGTACTGACATTTCTCATTGGCTTTTAGATACATCACTATACTGATTTATTGATTGTATATTTTTGTGACCAGTCAGTTGCACAAATATGACATGCATCAACGGAGCACTAACATAATCTCTTGATGTTTCTCTTCAGTCCTGAACGGTTAGATTTTCTTGCCGGTAGAACAGCCTGTGCTACCATTATTGTTAGTGTAGCCCTGACGGCAGACCTTAGTAGCAAACAATGGATCTCGGTCTCATTTGACCTAGATTGAGCATCTGGAGATAGAACGAGGAGTCTGATCGACACATTGTGAGGGGTCTTTTGTGGGTGTCAAATTTATTGGACATCTTTCTGACGTCTCTGGCTTTACATAAATGCCATGAACAAAGGGTCTTTCATCCCGGGGGTCCTTTTGTGTCGGTGTGTCTCCAGGTACAAATTGTGTGTGTCCACATCTTCCTCGATTATTAAATCTCCCCATGTCAGAGTTCTGATGCTCGTCCCTGCTTCTTAATCTAAACAAAAGTTGTTCCTCCATCAAAGTGCATTTGGTACTCTTCTAGGAAAATTATACCTCATAATTCCTGTCTGCCATAGCAATTGTAACACATCAAAACTGGCTGGAGATACAAGTTACATAGGCCCGATAATAATAATAATAATAATTATACTACTACTACTACTAATACATTTATACACACATAAAAAAAATCACACAACACCTTAAAGTGGACAACTATATATCATAAAAAGTAAACACTGAGTGCAAATGTCACTAATAATTTTAAATTCAGCCTCAGGAAGAATTGATACGGCAGGCTGCGCCCTGTAATAGGCAGAAGAGGGCTGCTGTTGGAGCAACCTAAACTGGAGATAGAACCATACAGTGATGAAAGTCAAGGAAACTCACCCAGCGGGATTTTATGCCTGGACCGGTGAAGCAGGAACCTAGAAACACAAATTGAAAAAAACGTTTGAACACTTACATAGAAAAGAGGAGGATTACACCCATCTAAGTGTATCATCAAATTTAAAATAAGTACAAATCTCAGTCAAAATTCTTTTTTCAAAATTCTTTTTTTTTTCTTAGGGAAAATGCCCAATATATGAAACATTTGGGAGGGACAGGGTATAACAGGCATAAAAACCTTTGGTACTCGGAAAATGAGGAGGCATCTCCAATACTCTAACCGGTTCTATGTACTGGGACAGGGCGTCGAGGTGTCCACAAATAAAAAATAATAATGCGATGGGAATGAACTTGCTGTTTTATGCATTTAGGGATTAACCATACATATACCACAGATGATGCACACAAATAACCTCATACAATTGTTCAGAAAGGAAACAAGCATGGAACCCTTTGCACTTTTGGTCTCTTGAAAACTAAATTCAGTTCGCTAGCTTCCTTTCTAAAATCAAAACGCGTTCATATTGCAGATTAGCTGTCACCATATAGAAATTGAGATTGGTACATATACAAACATTTTAAGCAAAATACTTTGCCCATTTTATAATAATGCCGTGGAAGACAAAATGAACTTTCTGCTATCCTATCCAATATATCAGTCATCCGGCGTAACTTGCCTGTTATCCTGTCCAATATATCAGACACCGGACGCATCTTGTCTATCAGTTAGAATCAGAGGATTAAACATAAATGGATTCACTACACAATTGGTTTCTATATATTCTCTACATTTGCTTTTCAGTACTGAACTTTCCAGTGTACCCAAATCCAAAGAAATCAGATCGTATTCAGAATTATATTTCTATACAAATTTAGAGATATGTTATTGTTATAGGTTATCTGGCATTTTGTGGAGAGATTGAACTGCAGGTAAAGCAACATGTCATGGGTCGCAGCAACATGTCATGGGTCGCAGCAACATGTCATGGGTCGCAGATTTCACTTCCAGGACAGCATTAGTACTCACTGAGAAATGTAAACCAAAATACACACAGACAATCACACCATAATTATCATAGTCCAAAGAGTAAATAATTATCTTGAAATCACTATCAAGAATGTCTATATCCAAGCCAAGGATCACCACCAACAAATGTGAGGACAACATACTCTAAAATCAGATAGGGACTAGGTTAGTGGGTACTAACCCGAGAATAATAAGTGTGGTCTGAGTCCAAATGGAAATCACGAAGAAGTCTTGATACAAATTTAGATCCATACTTTAAATTTTCTATTTTCGATTCTCTCAACATCAGAATTTTTTATTTTTATGATGTGATATTGTACAAATATGCGGTGTAACAGGTTCTTTTACTTCTGTTAAAAATTTGTATATCGCTGAATTTCTATCTTGTAATAATGAGAATACAGTAATAATAATAATTAACTTTTAATTAGTTTTATCAATATTACTTTTGTTATTATAAAATTAAATTTGTTATTGTAGCAATTTCCCGGTGCCAACGCCATGCTGTATGATAATTAATTTACAAAATAAATTTGTCATACCTAAAACGTTATAAACCTTCAATTTTATATATTTTTAATTGCCTAACGTCTGAACTTTGGTTTTAGACTGGATTCATACACAATGAATCGAGTGTGCTAAATCTCAAATATATTTTGGCTACATTTCAGTTAATTGGTTATGTGCTTATTTACAGAATTTTTTATGAGGTTTCAAATACAAAAAATCTAGAAAAAAGCCTTAATTAATATTTAGTCTAAAGAAAATCATATCATGTATGTTTTCATTTGAAACTTTATCTATGGAATGTTGTTTCCATTTTCATTTATATAATAATGTTCACGCCAACTTCGCTCTTGGCCGATCACTGTTTTTCCGTCACAGGATTAATGTCAATCGTGATCACCTCTCAAGCATCTCAACATGCAATGCTTTTTTTTTTCTAATTCTTTGATGGGGTGACACCTCCCAAAGTCATTGATATGGAAAAGATTTTAAAATGTACTAACTGTCACCGTTTCGTTCTTGTAGTTTTTCCAGCAGAATCTGCCCTGATATAATGGTTGGGTCAACATGTTTCCTGATACATCTTTAAGTACCATCCAAAAAATCAGATATATTCATATGCATATTACATACATACATACATACATACATACATACATACATACATACATACATACATACATACATACATACATACATACATACATACATACATACATACATACATACATACATACATACATACATACATACATAGATACATGCATACAGACAGACAGATAGACTGACATAGATAAACACATACCTAAGCACATGCATACAGACATCCGCACATCCATACGTACATACATACAAACGAACGTGCACACAGTCACCCTGTAAAGATGGCGGACAAGGTGGACATCGTGTGTGCAACCGCTGCTGAATTATGGAGATCTTTAAGAGTAAAAGGAAGTGTTTTCCATTCCGGTGTTGAAATTCGGTTGTGTTAATACTTTGAGAGCAGAAAGGTATGCGTACATTAATTTTATATAAAGTACTTTTCAAGGAAATTCATAATTTTCTTTCACGCATTGTATGCGCCATTTTGATGTATCAAGCGATGTAGGTTGTGTGGATATCATGTATTTTAGAGGTTATGGTTGGATTCGGTTGATCTAATATGCTGCAGAAGAGATGCGGAGAGGCTGCATAATTTACGTTTGGTGGTACAGTGTTAATGTTGGTATTTGATAATGGTGTTTTTTTTTTCTTTTCTCAATTTGTTCAATTCTGTTTGACATTGACATTGTAAACCTCTGAATAAACAATATACTGATATATTCATGTATACTCGTGTAAACTCGTGTATACATTTCAACCATCGTAAGCTGAGTTCACTCGTTTATTCAGTGGATTAGTAACCTGTTCTATGAACAGTAAGCGCCCAAGCAGTTCGTCAATTGTGTCGTGCACGTCAAGCAAGATTTAATGCTCTAGTGAACACAACGCACTTTATTTTATGTGTACGTTGCATGTTCAGCAGAATATGTATATATTCTGATTAATATCCTATCCTATCCTATCCTATACTATCCTATCCTATCCTATCCTATCCTATCCTATCCTATCCCATCCCATCCTATCCTATCCTATCCTATCCTATCCTATCCTATCCTATCTTATCCTATCCTATAAATTAGGACACAGTGATTGCTATATGAATGTGGTGGCAAGAATGGACTCCCAGGATACTCACGATACCCAGGATTCATATAGTGATGTACCGTGTGCTTCTCAATTAGAACGTTGTATTCTTGCTGAAATAAGAGAAAAATATGGCAAATTTGACAGACAGTCATTCAAGAGAGAGATATCTAGTAGTCTTGATGTAACGTCCCTTCGACATATTCGTAGTTCCTTGCATGATGTTGGTAGGCTCAGCTACACAAGTTATCCCTCTGGTAGACTGGTGGAGAGGACATCGCGTTCTGATAGTGCTCCAGTGAAGGAAAAAATAGCCGATGACATCTATGCCATATTTCATTTTCTAGAGGGTGATGGTAACACTAGCGAAGTAAAGGCATGTATGTCTAGGTATGGTAAAAACAAGCTGAGTAGAGCAGACAGTTTGATTTGCTTAAAGAATATGAAAGAAGTTGGTCAATTGAGTGATATGGATCAATCAAGAGGCAATACATCGACAGACGATTGTGGAACTAATAGTTTAGATGAGAAAACTGAGAAAACTAAAACCAACATTCCCATATTGCAATATGAAAAATTTATTGATCTAAAACAATTTGTAAAAGATGAATTACACTTCAATTGTGCAAATATTATGGAAGAAATGAAGAGAATGAGAAGGGATATCGTTCGTTTGGACGATATGATACAAAGTAAGGATGAGAAAATTAAAAGACTCGAATCGAGCATTAACAAGGCAAGGGAGTCGGAACTGCGTTTGGAATCTGATCGACACGTAATGGCGGATGTAATAAAGACCCAGGTAATGATAATTGAAAAGCTGCAAGCTGTAAACGAGAAACAAATTGAGACGGTAAGCGCACAGATTCGTGGAATTCATTTTCAACTTACAAACTTTATGCAGCTGTCTTGCTCATATGCAAATATAACTAGATTTTCTTGCCTACTGGCGAATACACCAAGTGCATCCAATATGGTTCTGAATACAAGTGTAAATGATAACCATCGCCTAGATTCACGTAGCAGAATTTTGTCAGATCAACAGGATTACAGAAATACCGGCTTAACCAACGTTAGGCTACCGACAGATGAAAATCCCACTGTAGAACTGTTGCAATCTCCAGGAGCACAAACCTCAAGCACAACAACACAACGAGGAATACATGCAGCAGAAAAAGGAAACACAGGTGGAAAAAAATAGCTGAGAAAGAAAATCCAATAAGTCATAGTCAACTGCCGGCTACTAGAAAATCCCCTCTCAAAGTGGATGGCATGAATGCTACAGAAAATATATCTAAGCCAATCCAAGTACTTATCAGCGACAATGCATTCAGTGGATTGAAGAGGAGCCCGAAAACAAAATCCTTGTTGTTATCCCGAATTAAGGCAGAATATAGCCCAGAGGAGCTAAATCATGTAATATGTAGGCATGCGTTCAATCGCGGAGTAGTAGTTTCTAATATTCGTATTCTTAAAAAGTGGTCAAATGTCAACGGTGAAACTTATACCGTTCTTGTTACTGTTCCTTAATATCTGTTCTTCAGAACTTTACAACGGGGATTTTGGCCTGAGTTTGTTTTAGCCAGAGAATGGTACGAGAGATAAACGTTACCATATCCATAACTTGCATATGATGGTGTGTTCGATAGCAATTTGGATGACTACTCTAAACATAATGACTTGGAATGCGAAGGGCATTATGGCAGGAACGCCCTATCTTTGTTCTTTACTTCATAATGTTGATATTGTGTGCATACAAGAGCATTGGCTGCCTCCAAAGCAACTGCAATTTCTACAAAGCATGCACAGGGAATTTACTGCTTTTTCGAGACCCGATAACAGAATTCACACATGTCCATGGCTAAGAAAACGTCTCTCAGGATTTGGAGGAATTGCAATGCTCTATCGAAAGTCACTACCGGCTCGTCCTATAAGTAACGTTGGAAATGACAGAATCATTGCAATTGAAATTAGCCATTGCGCTTATAAATTATATATCTTCTGTGTGTGGTTTCCTTCTACGAATGCCTCTTTAGATGACTATAAAGAATTAATGGAAACTGTGGAGTGCCTTTACGATGAATATAGTCAGAAAGGTTTTGTGATTATTTGTGGTGACTTCAATGCCGAGCTGCCAAAAAAAGTGATTCCGAAAAGTAAGAATGATAAAAGTTCTTGTTTGAATTTCTTTCTTGAAAATAGACATCTAATCTCAACATGTGATAATTCCAATCTGGAATACCAGGATATACATTTTGTTCTTCTGACGGCAAACACTCGTCCTTGATTGACTACATTTTTGTACCATCTTCAAAAATAGATTTAGTAAATAGTGCCAACATTGAAGATGATCATCATCTAAATCTTTTTGATCACTTACTGGTAAGAGCACAACTATTAGTTCCCGACCAACTCCAGGAATCGACATTTTCCAGCTATCCAGTTTCAATCAGCTGGAAAAAAACTTTTTCCTAGCAGCTGGAGCAGTACAGAATTGAAATAAATGAACAATTAAATTCAGTAGAACTACTTATAAACAACATTGCAGACGTACATAACGCCCTTGTTACTGTTGCGACTGTTTTACGTAATGCAGCTGAAAGAAATCTCCCAAAGAAAACCTTCCAGCCGCATTTAAAACCTTACTGGAAATTCCTTAATGTGGCTGAAATGCATAAAGAGATGAGGAAAAAACGAGCGTTATGGATAAAGGACGAACGGCCACGTGGTATGCAATTTAAGACGTATGCAGAATATAAAATTTCGAAGAGAAAGTTCAGAAATCATTTAAACAAAACAAAATACCAGTATGAACAGCAACAATTCGATGAGTTAGAAAAAGCTGCAGAACGGGATGTAGGGAAATTCTAATGAATAGTACGACTATATAGGATAGGAAGGGACAGAGGCAAGCTATATCTGAACTAAAAGTGGATGGAGAAATAATTCGGGACCCTTGTTTGATTCGTGACGCGTGGCATCGACATTTCGAAACACTAGGAACTGAAACACCAGATGCTCATTTTAACGAATCGTTTGCAGATGAAATCAGGAACGCCATGAAGAAGATTGTGGACTCAAATAGTGAAGAAGAAACAGACAGCAAAATGTGCGATACCATAATGCAAAATGATATTGAAGAAGCTGTAAGAGAGCTGAATAAAAACAAAGCATGTGGACATGATAAAATATACGCAGAACATATAATTTTCGCTTATTATTCGATTAGTTCTATTTTGTGCCATGTGTACAATTGCATCATCTCCTTGGAAACGTATCCTGACTATTTTAAAACTGTAAATGTTATACCTATCTTCAAAGGTGAGAAAAAAGATAAATTAGATATGAATAGCTATCGCGATATCTCAATCGTTCCCGTTTTTCAAAAAGTATTTGAAAAAATACTGTTGAAGAGACTAACTCAATTTAGTGAAAGGATCAATTTCCCTCACCATCTGCAACAGGGATTTCGAAACGAATGCAGTGGAATTACTGCAGCTTTTATTATAAAAGAAGGAGTAGCCCACTATTATGAAGGTCACTCAAAAGTATATGCTGCATTCCTGGACAATGCAAAGGCCTTTAATACGGTATGGCATGATGGCCTTTTTTTATAAGCTTTTCTGTCTCGGAGTTAAAGGTAAACTGTGGCGATTGATCTGTAATTCTTTTCAAGATGTTAGGACCCTTGTTCTGCTCAACGGCCAACAGTCGAAATCATACGCAATCAACCAAGGAGTAGGACAAGGAAGGACGCTATCAGCATGGTTATTCCTAGTCATGATAAATGATCTAATTTCGTCATTGGAGTCAATACAATCTGGAATACAAGTTGGCACTTTAAGCATTCCATGTGTTCTACTAGCTGATGACACGATCCTGCTATCCTCATCCTCGAATGGTATGTGAATTTTGCTTCGCAGCATCCATGACTATGCATCGAAGTGGAGACTCCGGTACAATGCTGATAAAAGCAATATGGTCATATTTTCAAAGAATAAATTGATGCAAGAAAATACATTCATGCTCGGAGATAAGCTGATTCCTATAGTTTCTTCTAGAATATATGCTGGGGTTACTCTCTCCTCTGACCTTTCTAATACTGCTGCAGTGAAAAGTGCTTGTGAAAAAGGAAGATCAGTATTTTAATCCGTTGTTGGAATTGGCATTGGAAAGGACGGTATGAACCCAATTAATAGTGCTAAAATCTGGTCTAAAATAGTACTACCAGCAATGTCATACGGATGTGAATTATGGTCAAACTTGAGCCTGTCTCAGGTATATGACCTAGAAGTCTGCCAAAGAAAAGCTGCAAGAAGAATTATAGGGCTCGATCAGCGCTCACCCAAAGAGACAACAATTAGTAGTCTTGGGCTGTGGACAGTTGAGGGATATATAGATAAAATCAAATTAGGTTTCTTCAATAAAATCTGCAGAGCTAACGGTTCATTAGCATGGAAAATTATGTTCAACAGAAGAATCCTTGATTTCATGATACACGAGCGTGTGAGCATTGGTTTTGTTAAAGATATATACTGTGTTCTTGGGAAATACCAGCTTGGCGGTTTCTTCAACCTATATGTGAACACCCTATATTCTACCCCGAAACCAGTCTGGAAGAGGAATATTGAAACGACAGTTCATTGTTTCGAAGAAAGGGTTTGGAGATCGAAACTTGAATCAAGACCGGAACTTTTTCATTATGCAAGTGTCCATACTGTTCTTCAACCACTTGCTGTCTAGAAGCTTGGAAAATGTTTTCCTGATAAAACCTGGTCTTTTGCTAACATCGCATATTTAACAATGTGTTCAATTTCGTCTGAGGAGGAGTATAACTGTAAACTCTGCGAAAATTGACTGCAGACAGAACCAAGCATATGTTACTTTACTGCCAAGTCCTAAACAATGAACGTAATACCATGTTCGAAACAATAATCGATGCAATAGACATACTAGACTCACACTGGCTCTTTTCGCAGGACAATAACATGCTACTTCATATCCTTTTGGGCAAGAGAGTTGAAACCTTTGATTCTATGGATGATCAAACATGGCATGTATTCATGTGTTTGGTGGCAGAAGGATTAGACTCAATGTACAGAAGAACAAATGATCTTGGACATAATTTCTGATAGTATGCTTGTTCGGTATATTAGGGCAATGGACCCATTTCATTTCTGACTACCATATAAATAATTCACAACTGTTAGACTCATAGTGTTCAACTGGTGATTCAATGTGTTAATTCATTTAAACCGCTCCAGCCAATTGTCAATAATTTCAATTATTTCAAGTTGTCTACATGTTCGTTAGCATGTTATTTTTTGTTCTTTGTTCTTTTTTCTTTTCTAGGATATTTTTGGCCTACCCATATATATGCATACTTCGTGCATACATACATACATGCTTACAGACAGACAGATAGACAGACACTGTACACCTGAACATCTGTTCCTTCTCCCTGTTTTATTTACACCTATTACATGTATAATAATAGCTTTATATTTCATATACTCTTCAAGCTTTTAATAATTTTATTTCAACTCAACTATGCGGTATATTACAAATATTGCCTATATATTGTACCTTATACACATGTCTAAAATGTATAATGCTCTTATAAAACACGCTTAAGATTATATAACTCATATTCATGGGAGATTTTCTTTGCTGTCCCTGATGGCTATGTTATTAAAAGCATTGAAGCTGAAGATAATGGAAAGGACTATTGGCAATCATTGAATTTTTGTAAATATATTACTTGTTTAGTGTGTTGCATATCCAATAATATCAATGTATGTTCCTATTATTATTGTGTAATAATGAAAATAACTGAATGTAATCTCTTTGGAAGAGGAAATAAAGAAAGTCAGTCAGTCAGTCAGTCAGCCAGTCATACATACATACATACATACATACATACATACATACATACATACATACATACATACATACATACATACATACATACATACATACATACATACATACTTACTTACATACATATATACATACATATGGACATCTAGAAACGTTTTTATTTTGGTGTTGCATAAATGATATTTAGTACCATTTAGAATTGACATCTACATAATACTTTCAGATGTGAATTTTAAATTCCTAAAGTGAACTATATCTGGTGATTCGCAAGTAAATTTTCATATGTAAAATGTATAGTTTCAATTGCAACATAGATAAATTGATAACATCATCATCCTGTCTCATATTTACTATGCGGAAAAAAAATCGTTTCATTGAAATTGAAAAATTAAGGAGATGATTGTATTCTTGAACCATTCACTAAAAATATCAAGTATTGATAATTAAATTCCACATTCCATTTTCTCTTTAATGATAGTTCTTAATTTTTACAGATATATTATTATCATAGTAAAGCAATCTTGATTGCTAGATCACGTCACAGGGGCTCGTATTGTTGCTTACAACTTATCTATCAGTCATACATGTACTATATAATACTACAAGGGAGGACACTTCTCTCCTTTCTGGCGCAAACTATTTGAGAATCGACGCTGATATTTCGAGCTACACATCGCGTGGCGTAATAAATTTGGTACCGATGTTTAGCTCAGGCATGTGTTATAATTGACAACGAAATATTTACTTTTATTTTGATATCCTGTATTTCATATCCCACTGAAAAAATAGCATATGGCAATCCCCTGTTTAGCAGCACGAGACGCAAGAAATGTTGCAAACACCTGTTTTTCAGAGCTGAAAAACAATTCTCTAACTCTAATGAATGGAAGCATGTGTGGTTTGTATGCCAATCAAATGAAGAAATTAATTTTATTTTTTATATTAACATTAAGTTCTATGGGAAATGAATTAGAAAAAAAAATCAAAAAGGAAAACCACAATTGACTCACAATAAAGCTTTTATTTTTTCACGACAACCAGCCAGATCGAGATTTTTTTGTTAACTTACTGTCTGAATCATATGTAGCAATTTTTTTTAGTGCATTCAATACAGTTCCATTTGGGACCATACAGACCTACCCATAAGAAACAAACGACGTAAGATTCATTTCAGTTAGAGGGCAGACAAATTCTAGCCTATTACGCCAAACAGATACAACATGTTACACTGTTGAATTTCTAACCAGACCTGTGAAAACCGATGAATCATCTTTGAAACTTTGCATCAGCATGGCGGCCTAATGTTAAATTCCCATTGTCACTATAAACATTTTACCGTGTTTAACACTGGAGTCCCGTAGTCGCAAAAGTGTCGCACTATACTACTAACTATATTAGATCCAACGTTTTTGAGTTTGTTAGAAACGGTCCAGGTAGTCTGAATTATTTAAGTTGAAGCGTTTCATATTTACTTTTATCTCCTCAGGGGTTTCGTCAGGCAGTCATGCCAACATCCGTGTCAAGCATATTTTTTTACTTATTTATGCTCCCCAACATTCAAAATCAAATTTCACAGCAGTAAAAATGACATTATGTTTAATCTGAGAAAAAGTCATCTCACATAAATCAGTGTCAGGTTTTGATGGGGAAACAATTGACGGGCCATTGCAAATAATATTTACCAAACTAGACTTATGGAATAAGCACCTTGTTAGCCAGGGCTCAAAAGAATTACTATGTATTGTCAAATCCTGTCATTGCAGAGGACTTTTGGTATTTGATAGTTATTATTTAAAAAATTCAACACAAATATGTGTCTACAAATACAGATAATTTACTTAGGTAAATAAGAATATAGGTAAAAAAGACAAGTTAAACTTTCTTGCAAACCTTGATAATGAAGTCAAAGATTGAGAAACGTTTCCTAACTGAACCTTTTTATGTTCTATTGTGATATCTGCATTTTCAGCCACGATACAAAATGAAATAAAGAGTACCCATGATATATTTTTGTAAAGCTACAGTCACTCCCAAAGCCAATATTACGTTAATACCTGGAGATATATAACGCCATAATTTTCTCTGTGCCTCTGAAGGTCACCCGTTTCTGAGGGTATACAGTATTAACAGGAATGTAGATTGTGCAGTTGGTGGAATTTATCAACAGGTATAGAGAATGGACAATTCCTGCAACTTGTCGATAAGTGTTATAAATGAGACAATCCGTGGAATTGTCAATGGAAATAAAGGTTAGAAAATTTGTGGAATTTTTCAGTAAGGATAGAGATTTTAAATTTCATAGAATGAATAAATAGGGATAGAGCTTGAACAATTCATGGAATTTATCAATAGGGATAGATATGGGCAATTCGTGTTATTTATCAATAGGGATAGATATGGGCAATTCGTGTAATTTATCAATAGGGATAGATATGGGTAATTCGTGTTATTTATCAATAGGGATAGATATGGGTAATTCGTGTTATTTATCAATAGGGATAGATATGGGCAATTCGTGTTATTTATCAATAGGGATAGATATGGGCAATTCGTGTAATTTATCAATAGGGATAGATATGGGCAATTCGTGTTATTTATAAACAGGGATATAGATTAGGAAAATCGTGCAATTTATAAATAAGGATACAGATTCGGAAATTCTTGGAATAATTTTGTTGGCTGAAAAGTAGGTGCACACTTTAACACAATATATGTTACACCTAAAAATGTAATATTCGCCGTTTCATGAAATGGGCAGTGATTTTACTTATTTTTTAAAACAAATGGGCAGAATGCTTTCACATTTCATGAAATAGTGAAGTTGGCTCTAGAACACATTCACTGTTTAAGTTTTTCAGGGACTTTTCATTAAAATAATGGGTAGAAAAGTTTAATAAAAAAAAACTTATTAGAAAAACAACAAAGAAACACTGTCAAACTCTGAGAGTTATTCATTGTCATAACCACATGTGTTTTTTCTCAGGTATAGCTTTTTAAAAATACCAGTTATTAGGCTAAATGAACGGTAATACAATTACCAAAATCTTCAATTTGAAGTGATAGGACTTACGCTTAAGTGACGACAAACATTTTTGGTATTGGAAAGTAAAGAAATGTGAACTAACATGCTATGAACTATACATCTCAAAGTTTTGTAGGTCACAATGGAGAAAACAAGCCGCTGCTATCGATAAGTGCAATAACCTTGCTGCGTTTGCAAAAAATAAAGCATACAGAGTGATCTCCTGAAAAAAATGCAGAATAGTTTCAATCAATTTGTATTTGTTCTTCATAAGTTGTATATCTACAAGTTATAACATTGCACGTTGATTGTTGTAGTGCAATATTGTATTTTCTTTCTTTTATGAATGTTTCAATGAGTTGCTGAACTGAAAGATTAAATACATATTCATTTATGCAGATTGAGCATAATTTAAAATAAACTATGAAAATTAGGACCTTCGTGAAACAACTCGGGGTACAAATATTTCGATTTCATATGAGTCCACGTAATTGCTGAAAAGCTGAATATTTGCCAAATGGAGGCTATACAACGTTCAGCATGTACCAGCATAATAGGTATCTCTCCAAATAAGGGTAGCTAAGGGTTATCTTAAAGAGGAGACGTCTAATGCAACTGTGATGGTTCTTTGCAACTGCAATAAAGTGAAATGTTGTAACATTCCCTTATATGAGTTTAAATATTGTTTTCTGATTAAAGTTGGGCATGCGCATTATGTTGCATCAACAAAGAATGCATATAGATCTGCTTTTCAAATGTAATCATATTGTGGACGAAACTTAACATTCATAAAATGAGTAAGGTTCGAAGTGCATATTTCATGAAATTGGCGTCCACTTCGTTCGTTTCATAAAATGTGCAAGTGATCTCCACATTTCAAGATATAAGCAAAGTTGCTTTAATTTCATGAAATGATAATTTCAAAAACGGGGGATAACATAAGCATTGAACAACCATTATATACTGTTGCTGGTTTCATCATTCTTTTATGTATTTTTCACATGATATTTAGAAGATTCTCTTTGATAAAGACATTTGTATAAAAAAAAATTAAAAAATCACAGTCACGCTGATAAAATGAGCCCAAAAGACCTAAATTTAAGCTAGATATGAAGCCATATATGAAGTACTTCATAAGGTATTCGTTTCTGGTACTTCATCAGGTACTAATATTTGGCCTGCAAGAAATGGCTACTGTAGTAAGTGATGTCTAACGGCTGCATAATTTATGTAGTAACCGTTCTTGCATCCAAATTGTTAATGGATGAACTTACACTAAACTGAGAAAAAGCTATGCATGATTTATGATGCTGGTACAAGCATTCATTACCAAAACGATATTTGCTGCAATAATTTTGAGCTTGTTAGAAATGGCCAGAGTATTAAATTCCATTGCATATTTTAAGTTGTAACGGTTATCGCATTCAGTCAAATTAAGTATTGATCAGCTTTTACTAAACTGATACAAGGATAAACATGATCATTTATTTAAATACTGACACCCATTGTTACAACAATATTAGGTCCAAAGCTTTTGAGTTTGTTAGAAATGGTCCTGATATTCTGCATTGTTTAAGTTGTTTACGCGTTTCATATTGACTTTTAGACCCTCGGGGGCTTCGTCAGTCATAACAACAGCCATGTTTAGCATATTTTGTTTTACATATTTACGTTCCCCAACATTCAAAATGAACTTTCACAGTAGTTTAAATGACATTGATTTTCATCTGAGAAAACTTCAAGAGACAGAAATAAATTTCATCAGTTGCTGGGGAAACCGCTTATTGTAAATAATAATTATCGAACTGTACTTTATAGAATTAGCCCCAGTTTTTTAAGGAAGCGCTCGATATATTTATAGTTTTGTCAAATCTTGCCATTAGAAAGAACTGTTTGATATTTAAATTGCAATATTTAAAAAATGTAACGAGAATATTTGACTAAAAATAAAAATTAATGTACTTAGATAAACATGAACATAGGTAAAAAAAATCAAGTTTGTCTCCCCCTCACTCTCTCTCTCTCTCTCTCTCTCTCTCTCTCTCTCTCTGCACACACACACACACACACACACACACACACATATATATATATCACTAACAATTATAACGGTTGAAATACAAAACAGTTTCACAACGTTTCAAGCTAAACAAGCTCTTCGTCAGGGGAAGAAACAAATTACATCCACAAAACAAACAATAAACACAAAAGCCAAGAAGAAATCTTAACTCCTACGTGTTTCAATAGCGGGGAAAAAAACAAACAAAGGATAGACAATAGAAGAAAGAAAGAAGACAAAATTAAAAATCGGTCTTAATCAGGTAAACTACATATCTATGTTATGCTGCCATCAGCCCAACAAAGTTGTGTAAACAAAATTCAAAGACGCGTTTATCGTGCTTATCACGTAGAGAACCAAAGTGTTTTGACCTAATTCCAGGCCGGGAACAAAGGACTGACACCATCGCGGCAAAAAATCAACGCCATCATCAAAATGTGCAAAAGAAATCATATCCCGGTAAAGTTATTCATGGAGGTACTAAGGAAGTATGTCAAGAGCATGGTATAGCGGGATAATGGACAAGAGTTCAAATAATAATAATAGCAATAATAATAATAATAATAATAATAATAATAATAATAATAAATAAAAATAAGAAGAAGAATAGTAGTAACAATGAAAATAATAGCAATAATAATAATAATAATAATAATAATAATAATAATAATAATAAAACATGTAAAGAGTTAAGGAATATTTACTTAGGTAAATATTATCACAAAAATTGCGTACGTCTGATAAACTGATGATGCATGGCTGTAGTTTTGATAAGACTGCATTAGGAAGGTGAGACTTTTTCATTTAGACCAAACTCCCCATGAGTTTTCAATTCAAGTATCCAGTATCATTCCATACGTGTGCGTTATATATCAGTCTACCCCAGGTTAGAATTAATCGGTAGCATCTCGAAGGACTCGACTGAATACCCATTCAAGTTGTAGCGGTTGACGATTTTCGCGTGGATTTTGTTGCGAATGTGCCTCTTGTGGTTATAATTTAACATAATATACATAATACACATATATAATTAGCTGTACACTTTGCTTTGCCTACCCTCGAGTTAAATGACTTTGCTGCTGAGGACTTTAACTTACATAATTTCATTAGTATATTCATTGCCATATTGCAATGTGTTAAAGCAGGTTGCGAATATGATACTGATGATGACTTTGAGTCTGATTGAAAGTTATATTAAACTAAAACATGGTCAGTTGTTTCTGTCCATGGCGTGCGCAGTTAGTACGGTATTATCAGCAATCACTGGCCATGTGATTGGTCATTTCTTAGCAGTGGCTGGCAAGCTGTTTGAGTGGCGGTACGGACAATTATGAAAGGGCTGTGTACTGTTCCATGTGCCACACTAAACGTTTCGTCGGTTGTTACGTGGACATGACGAACACCGTACCTGGAATCACGCCAGCTTATCTACACATTATCTAGTTTGCCAGACGTCATATGTCCCCAGGATTCCACTCTTTTATTGACTATTGTGTACATTGTCCCAAAATGTGTTTCATTATTCTTCATTGTGAGAGGGGCAAAATCATGTCATACCATCATTTAAATTGATGATTGTTTTGGTTCGGATTGTTAAGTGCAATACAAGGACTAAAATAAACTGAGGAAAGTATCGCGGTAGAACTAATTTGAATCTGTCTACATCCGGCTAATGATTGTTCTGGGATCAATACCTTTAAATTAATATCAACATAATAAACATATAGAAGGTACATTGAAAGGAAACAGATAAACAATTTTATATTAGACGAATCATTTGTTATTCATAAGAAACTATTAATGTTAATAGGCTAGAAAGAAAAAAAATATCTGAAGAGAAATCTTAATAGAAAGAAAGAAAACCTAGAGGAAAAAGAAAAAAATCTTTCAGAGCGGCTTCATAAGCTGGATGAGTAGGTATGAATTGAAGTTTAGTAGCTATATCGGATGATTGGGAATTTTACACGTATATTATGCTAATTTACTCCACGTGTAGACAAATCTAGTGCTAATTTAATACTGAAGCCGCTGAACCAAGTGAATCAGAGTCAAAACCCAGCTGGAAAAGAAGAATTTGATGGCCGTGGTTAAGTAAGTATGTTTGCGATGCAATGAAATTCTACATTGTTTTCATTTCGATGAGGGTACATGCGTTAAAAAGCAGAATGGCCGGGGGAATAAGGACCCCAAAGGAAATATAGCAAGATAGAGTTGGCTATCTTTGCGAAGAATGCAATGCTATTGATAGGTTTACTTTCTTCATTGCATGCCAAAGAAACATTGCAAATAAATTCCGGCTTATGGATTGATGATGTCCGTCAGGATGTCCGTTCGTTCGTCCAGCTTCAACAATGAGGTTACGGTTGCATTTAGGCCATTTGCTTAGACACTTGATTCTAGAATCACGCGAATTTGTATGGAAATGTTTGCTGAGTATTACTACAGCCATCTGTGAAAACTAGGTCAATGTGACCTATACTTCAATGTTCAGGGATTTTGTGCCATCTGGCCGTAAAGCCAATGATGGTCTTCTTGCTTAAATTAAAATAGGAGGGATCTGGATGAAAGGAATTTATCGTAGTTTTGAAATGTACCCAGGTTCACTTTTATTAAAACGAAGAATGAGGTAATAATTTTTAAGTAAACAAAATGCCTGTTTCTATGATTTATTGTGATTTCAAAACAGGTAGGAGTATAAAAAGCGCAAACCAGGTGTAAAACAATGTCTATTATAATTAAGTCTGTTTTGCGAAAATATTATAGCTTTATTCCGGTCAAAATAACTTTCTTTAGTCGTTTTTTTTTCACACCAAATTCTTATTTGTAATCCAAAATAATTAGGAGACACTTAGTTAGGAAAGTTTCCGCTTTACTGTTTAGGTGCTCATGAGATGAGTTTTATCCATTATCGAAAAGTAAAATGTGTCCACGACAATTTAGCATTACGGTATAGCGACAACTTTTCTTACAAAGCGACAACTAGTAAATCACATGTTTAAAACTGTAAAGAAGAATAAGGCATATGACAAGATGATATAAACCTTTGTGCCCACTAATTTAGCTAAATTATATTTTTCTATTCTGTTCTACCTAAAGATATCTAGGCACACACACGTACAATGTTTCCAACGACATATAATTGTGTCTAATAAATCTCTGAACATATCTATATTTCTTGAATAAAATATCTAAAGATATCTTAAAATACTTCATGTCATCTTTTGATAGCCAAGGGTTGCCCATACAATTTGTTGTCCAAGTGACATGTTGCTCAACGCAAAATCAGAAGCTCTTGGCCAGCGAAGATGTTGCCTAATACACCTCTTTTGATATTTCTTTGTAAAGGAAATATTTCAAATGAGTAATTGAGTTTTCATTTTGCCCTCTACTGATTCTTTGTTTATTCTATCACAAGGTCATCTTCTGTCTCCGTGTTTGTGTTTTCATTTGTTTTTTCCTAAATCCTGTCAGCGAATCTGTCTATGTGTACACAGTATCCTTCTGACCAGTGAATCAGTCTATACGTATATAATATTAGTAGTAAGGGGAGGTGTTGAGGAACGGGGGGGGGGGGGGCACTTGGGGTACCAACGGAAATTTAACATTACGGTACCTAGAGTGCCCCCCGCCGTAGGGTTCTATAGAGATTCGTAGTGGGGGCACTTGGGGTACGAACGGGAAATGAACACGACGGGGCCTCTACGGGTACCAACGGGAAATGAACATTGGGGCCTCTACGGGTACCAACGAGAAATTAACATTGGGGCCTCTACGGGTACCAACGGGAGTAGGCAATTTTTGGAATGATAATCTTTTCTTGGTAAATGGTTGGCCCTGAAAAGGGCCGTTGGAGTGAAGTTAACATAGGTGACATCTCATGGAGGGTCTTCTTCTCCGTAGACTTCTATGTACTTCCGGACCGTAGAGAAGGACACGCTTCAAACATCCTTGGCGTTCCACATAAATTCTTCGTTTCCATTGGGCTGTCTCGGTCATCTTCGTGATGGCCCATGAGGCTTTAACATACATGGGATAGTCTGGGTCGAAGAGCATTCCCGAGACAATGGTAGATGACTCTACACTAGTCCACATTTTGTGTTTCTTCTGTTTCTTCTTGAGTGGTCTTGGAGAAACCGGTGGAACTCTAGGAGACAAGCGGTGGTATATATACCCTAAGAGCGGATTGAAGTGGATAAATGAACTACCAATCCAAAAGCGCGTTACAAGCGGGTAGGTTTTCTTCCAATCGGAAGAGAGCGGAGTGTGACGTCATCTTGAGTATAAAGGCATCACAGGATTTGTAGGGATTTTACTTTGGACAGCCTAAGTATGACGGATACCTCAAAGACAATGTATTGGAGTGAGCCTGCGACGACAACAGCGAATGCCGTGGTGAACTTCCAACCGGAAGATTTTAATTTAGATTTCGTGGATTTTTTGTCTTCTTCTCAAGAATTTTTACCTGAAACCACAACCACTGCTGCTGTACCGGCCTCCATGCCTGTCATGGACGATTTTGAAAAGAGGCAAAAAGAAGAACTGGAATTTTTTTTACAGCGACCGAGAGAAGCCGAAGAAGTTTTTCTTCAGCAAGAAGAGGAAAGAAGAAACCAAAAAGAAGAAATAAGAAAGTTAGAAGAGGAGAAGGGTCAAGAACATAAAGAAGAGAGTGAGGAAAACAAAATGGCGAGTGTGTTACAAGACATTTTAGCGGAGTTAAAGAATCTGAGAAACATGTATCAGATTTCTTTAACACAACCTAAGAGAAAAAGTCCATCACGGGCCAAACATTCTAAGCTCATCACAACTACTACTGAGATGCTACCACCACCACCACCATTCACTACTACTACTACCACCAAAGCAGCAGCAGGAGGAGGAATAGGAGTTGGTCGTGGAAAGGGATTGAGACAGTTGAAGCTGATCATGTCCAGTCCATAAGTTTGTTTAAGAAACAAACACCCCAACGGTCCTTTTCAGGGCCACCCCATTTATCTAAAAAAGATTATCATTCAATTTGCCAAAAAATCAAGTAAAACTTTAAATCCCATTCCTTGGTTTTGTGTAACAGTGAGTGCGTGCGTGCGTCCATACTCTAAAACAACACAAAAACACTTTCTTTTTTTCCATTCTAGTCTATTCTCTTTTCTTTACAAAAAAAATCCACAATGAACATAACACCACACTCAAAAATGTTCATCGTTCACTGTCTGTCTCTCTTGTTCTTCTTGAATTTCTTCACAGGAATCAAGGGTTCTTTTTCTTCTACAACGTCTTCCTATCGTCTAGCTTTCTTGCTTTTCTTTCTTTTCTTGACGACGGGATATGTTCTTTTACTTCTTCTGGGGCTGAAGATCCCTCTGCTTCCTCCCTCTCTGGTATGTTCTCTTGTTTCTGAGGACACCCGGAAGACCTATGTCTTTTTTCTTGACAATGATAACAAGTATCTTTCGTTTTGTCTCTCTTTTTCTTTCTTTGGTTTTGTTGATGTTGTGGACATTCTGGAGCCCAATGTCCTTTTTCTCTTGGCAGATATAGCAAGTATCTTGACTTTTATCTCTCTTTTGTTTTCTTTGAGGACATAATGAAGCCCAATGTCCTTTCTCTTGGCAGATATAGCAAGTATCTTGACTTTTATCTCGAGCGCAGTTGCGTCGAAAGTTGCGGTCGTGTATAGCCTTATAGTAAGCGTCAGGGTTATAAATTGGAATACGTCTTCTTGACTCTTCCATCTTCACAGTTTGAAAGTGCAATCACGAATACTGATTCTGAGGGTAAGAAGGTCTCTCTATATATAGTCTCCCTGTGTGAAACTCAATCAGATTCAAGTCAGACATCAAGATGAAAAGATTACGCCCAATCCATTAGAAAACAGAAGAAACGAAGAGGCCAAGGCGACTGAGACTTTCCGTCCCGCCTGAAACACCTCTCGATGAAGTGCTAGCTCAAGTCCATGCTAGCGATTTCGAAGAGGAGATGAGTGAGCCTGAAAACAAACCTTCTAACCAACCCAAAGAATCCACCACCACAACCCCTGACCAAGAAAGTCCTACCGTGGCTCCCGAAAAATAATATCGCATTCGAGAGACGCAAAAAATAACCTCTAGAAAATTTAGAACTACGGCTTACACTCACACCGTTCACTTTAAAGACTTAAAGTCTGACGTTGCTCCCGAGAAAGCTGCAGGGTTCATTACCGATTTGTGGGGTTCTGTGTTACAGAACTTGAAACGACAATGCGGAGCCAACGAGGACGATCGATTGAGACTGTCCATCTATCACGACAGTTTGAAGTCGCCTGTCTGGATCGAGTTCAGCACCCCGGCAGAATTAACACCAGCCAAAGTCATGGATAAAATCGAACACGTTCAACAATCCAACGAAGAGTTTACCATCACCGATGGAAAGGCTACACTTCACATGACTCATGTATCCCATCCTCGATGTAGCGGACGAAGTAGGAAAGCGTTTCTGGTGGACGACCTTAGTAGTACCAACCGCAGTGTCGTCCAAATCGACAATTCTCAAGAACAGATGTGCTTGGCCCGCGCCATCGTGGTGGGGCGAAAGTATGCCGACAATAACGAGACCGCAGAATGGAAAAGAGCTTGGAATAACATTCGACTTTCGGAGAAAGCCAAACAACGAACGAAGCAGAACTCCTGTTATGACAAGCAGGCATACCCAAAGACACCGTGTGTGGCATTTCTCAAATGCAACAACTTCAAGACGTCTTGGCTCCTAGCTACACCTTGAAAGTACACCCTCAAGAAGTTCGCGGAGCTCTGCTGTTTCGAGGACCCGATTTCCCGGAGGGAAAATACATTCACGTGTATTACCATCGAGAACATTTCGATCCCATCACCAGTATCACATGATTTCTGGGTTACTCTTACTACTGCGAGAAATGCGAAAAAGGATTTAACAGTCGAGAGCGACACATTCATTGCGGAGAGAGATGTCGGGGCTGTTTAGCGGCCAAGCCATGCCTTCCTGAACAACACGTCCATTGTGAGACGTGTCGACGAACCTTTGTCTGTCCCTCTTGTTAAGAACAGCATCGCATGACACAAGTTCACCAGCAGAAAAGTGCTTGCGACTTTTTGAAATTGTGCTCCAGGTGTGGACACCTGATTCAAACCAACGACCCCAAGAGACACACTTGTACCGGACAGAAAAGATGCCACATAGTGGACTTTGATCATCAATGTTTCATGCAAAAGTACGACAATACACTGAAGAAAGAATTAAAGAGAGATCAGAACAAGAACAAAGTGGATTTCATCTATTTTGATTTTGAATGCATGCAAGAAACGGGCATTCACATTCCTAATTTCTGCGTTGCTCATCGGGCTTGTGAGAAGTGCATCCAAGAACCTATCCACGTTCACTGTCCTCATTGTAGTAGGATTCCAGGAGAAGGGTCCATAGAAATCGAGAAATAAGTGGAAGTCAAGAATCTTGACCAAACGGGATGATCCTATATTTGCTAGTTTTGTTCATAGCAGTTTTTGACAATCGTACACAATCTTTGCAGGACTTAATCATGCAGTGTTCATATTTCTGAGAGCACTGTGACCCAAATATTGAGAGAGAGAGAGAGAGAGAGAGAGAGAGAGAGAGAGAGAGAGAGAGAGAGAGAGAGAGAGAAATTAGCATGGAGCGGGTGGGTGTCTGAGAGACAGAGAGATTGATAATGAGAAATAATGAGAAATAGAGATTGGTACATTATGAAATGTGCGTGTGTGTGTGTGAATATGTGAATAAATGTGCGTGTGTGTGTGTGTGAATATCTTATTCATATGTTTTCTTTACAAAAACAAGACTTTGACACTTACTTTTTGGGCATTTTCTGTGAACAAAATAATACTGAAATTTCAAAAACACATCACAAGAAAATCACATCAAAAACAAGTCAGTACATAGTCTAATACACATCATATTATCCAGACGCAGTATAGGAAACCCGATCTGAATTGCATGGCTACTATAATCTTTCTATTTTCCAAGCGTAGATCTAATGTTCTCACAAAAAGAATCTATTTTACTATCACTCCGTTGGGTTTTGCAAAACATAATCCAGTGTCAATCACATTTTCCAACCATTTCTTACAAATCTATGATATGGCGGTAGCTAGTCTTTTTAGTAAAGTGACTGACTTCGGCTTACTAATGCTCAGACTGAAAATTTGTTGGCAAATCTCTCTGGCGATGGCATAACAGCAACTGAGGCAGATTGAGGTCATAAGTTGTTACAATGTTTTTAACCAATCGGGTAGCATACATTGACTCTTTTTTTTCTTCCCAAAAATTGTGTTTTGGCTTAGATTTAAGACTCGCAATAGGGCAGCAATATTTTGCTACATGTTTTCAAACTAACAAATTCGATTTGTGTGAAGTGAAGATTTTTTGGTAGAGTTGTGAGTTTGTGTTTTTTTGAAAAAATCATATCTAATGTAAATTCTTTTCTTGTGATACATTGGATAAAATTATTTTCGCCAAGCTAAAAATTTATTCTAATATTTTTCGGTACGAGTTTCAAGAATGCTGTAAGCTTGCAACATTTAATATTCCAGTTTATTGAAAACGGCAAAACTTACGCAACATAGCCTTCGAATTCACGTAATCGTTTGGACTTCAGCAAATTTTAAGTACGGCAAGGCATTATGATATACACAATCATTTCGTCAAACCAAAGATTGATTGTGACATTTTTTTGTTTGTTATAGATTGAAAACAGCAAGTGAGTGTTTGTAATTGTTAAGAAAATAATTTCTTACTTGTCTGATCTCTCCCATGACGGGCAGCGCCTGTAACACCGCTCTCACAGAGGGCAGCGAATGATAACACTCTCAAGGTGGGTAGCGGCTGTAACTACCACTACATCAACTTGGACGTGGAAAAAAGGTGTAAGGCTGTTACACATAATGTTGGCCAGTCCAGAAAAAGAGCGAGAGAAGTAAAAAAAACAAAATGCAAAACAGACATTCAACAGCATTTTTTCTGGCATCAAGATATATTTGGAGGTTTCTAACCCACTTGCTATTTATGGACTGTTTTTGTTTTATTTTTGAATTTACAATCTTACCCCATTTGTTTGTTGTTTTTTTTTTAAATGAGTAAAATACAAAAATGTTAAAATTGTTGGATCAACTTCGTTGTTACAAAACAACCTATGTATGGGCCAGTATGGCGTTTAATGGGAAATTAAACATTACGCTGTTAGTCCATAGGTTTAACATGTGTGGACCTGTATAGGGTCTAACGGGAATTTAACATTACTCCTTTAATGCATAGATTTAACATGTGTAGTCCTTTTATTTTATCTAACGGAATTTAACGTTATGCTGTTAGTTCATAGGTTTAAAATTATGGTTCTATATGACGACAAGGAAAAATGTAATGTTAAAAAAGGTCTATAGGTTTAACATGTGTAGTTCTGTATAGGGTTATCCGGGAATTTAACATTATACTGTTAGTTCGTAGGTTTAAAATGTGTGAGTTCTATCGAGAATTTAACTTTGCGCCGTTATGTCATACGTTTAACATGTGTAAACATATATGGGGTCAAACGGGAAATTAACATTACGTCGTAGGTTTAACACGTAGAGGCCTCTATAGGGTCTAACGGGAAATGTAATGTTACAAATGTCTATAGAATAAACACGTGCCAGTCTATATACGGTCAAACCGGAATTTAACATTACACCGCCATATTGAACAATTTATAGGACCAAACGGAAATGTAATGTTAAAAAGATCCATAGGTTTGACATGGGTGGCTCTATATAGGGTCAAATAGAAAAAGTCATGTTTAAACTACATCTACTATCCAAACCTCAGTTATCTATTATTCAGCACATATTTATCTACTATCCAACACGACATTTAGTATTCATCACGCCATTTGTAGTAACCATCACTCAGTTAGTTACTATCCGACATCGAGTCATCACTCAGTTATTTACAATCCAACACGTGGTTTAGAGTAACCTTCACCCAGAGATCTACTATCCAGCACCCAGTGAGTTACTATTCAGCACCAAAACTATACCATCAACACGCCGTTTTGGAGTGATCATAACTCAGTAATCTATTATCCAGCACCTTGTTATCTACTATCCAACGCCCAGACCATACAACCAAAGTTTGACAGAATAGTACAGTTTCATTTTACCATCGATACAAGCTAAGTTTCTGTGCTAAAAAAAGATATTTCTCAAAGGATTGTCAACTGAAACCTAAACCAAATCCCACTATTATAAAAATGTGTGTATGTGTAATTGTGTGTGTGTGTTTTGAATATCTTAGACATACTTAAAAACAAATCAAAACATGGGGAGACTTACCTTTCTGGTACATTCTTGTTAATAAGAATGACAGTGAAGTTTCGAAACACTTTATTAAAGTCCTTTTTCTTCTTTGCTGTCTTTCTTTTTTTACTGGAATGGGTTCTTAAGCTGTTTCTTCTGCTTCTCTTGCTTTACATTTCTTTGCTGGAATGGGTACATTAGCTATTTCACCGTCTTTTTTATTCTGAAATGTTTTAGTGTTTCTCGTTTTCAGTTTCTTTGGGACACTCTGTAGACCAATATCTTTTTTTTTTTTTTTGCCAATAATAACAGGTATGTTTATGTTTGTTTTCTCCTGTCTTAGAAACCAATATACTTTCTCTTAACAGACACAACAAGTATTTTGACTTTTATCTTGAGAGGAGTAGTCTGGAGTGTCTCCAGAAGTCATGTTTAAAGTGACTTTTTAGAATGACTTTGTCTAAATCTCTGACCAGAAGTGTCAATCTGTTGTGGCTCTTCCATCTTCACAGATAGAAACTGCACGAGTCTTGTGAAAACGGTTCTTTTAAAAAATATTCTCTTACCTAGGGATATTTATATATATATATATATATATATATATATATATATATATATATATATATATATATATATATATATATATATACACATATACGGAGAGAGTTTGTTCGTGTTTTGTCTTTCATTGTCCAACATATTTACATTTAGGAAAGCAAAATTCATGCTTTGTATTGCATGATGCAACATATTCACATTTCAAAAACACACTTCATGTTTTATTTTTATTTTTATGTTATTTGTTTCTATTAAGGTGCAACAAATTTAGATTTCAGAGAACAAAGTTAATGGTTTTATTCATTCATCAGTCACTCACAATGTCTTTCGCATAATCAGTCACTTCCTATCTCAAGTGTCGAATCCAAGACTTGTTGGTGCATATAACTAGCTACACACTTCTAGGTAAGTATGAGGAATAGATAAAGAGCGACGAATGTCTTCCTCACACTGGTGGTACAGAAGTTGTTTTCATCATTAATCGTAGCACTTGTAACATAATGAGTTATTCGTAAACAGAAAAAGTTTTGGCTCTCGTGTCGTTGCATGTACTGTTCACAAATATGCCACAAACAAGCATCAGGTAAACGAAATCCAAACATTGTAGCTACTAACACACACACACACACACACACACACACACACACACACAAAAACACACACACACACGACATGTCGTCCAAAATTCACAGGAAGAGTATCGTCTCTTGCTTAATCAGTTCGTTTAAAAGTACTTGATAATCCACTAAGTTTTAAATGATGTCATTGACTTCCTTCCATGGAATTTGGTGTAAAACTGTCGGCATAAGTCGTGGCATGAAGATTCTTATAACGTGTTCCCATTTTATCAATGTCTGACCATTTGAACATTTTCAAAAAATCTGTCTTTTTTAGCATTTAGAGATCAATGATTAGAACTCTATGCCATTTCGGATACAATTGGTATTTGCGTTTCATTTGAATTAGTACAAAATCTCTGTAAATGAGCTCGTGCATTTCCAATGGTATATTCTGAATGTTATCTTCTAAACTGTCCATTTACAACAATGTAAAGTTGGTGTCACGCTAATTGCCGAAGTTGTGTCATAGATAACCTGATATCCACGTAGAGTTTTGTGTATGTCATAGTCTTTCCCAAGAATTAGCCTTCTGATACTGTAGAAAATACTTGCAAATTTGTCGTAATTCCAAAATAAAATTCTGAATGATCTTTTCTAAACTATCCGTTCATAGGAATGCAGGGCACGGGCACATTATCACTCTGGTTGCATTGAGTGGCATCACATTCGTCTTCGTTTAACCTTTAGTAGGGTGGATCATATTATTCTGTGTGGAATTCGTCGTTCTCGATGAACGTTTGTACTGAAAATGTTATTTATGTATTGGAAAACAGTACTGTCTGAAAACCAAGCAAACTTGGCTCAAGGATTGGTATCAAAGTAGGCAGTTCCATTCTCTTTTAAATGGCAAAATCTGAACTACATCGAAGTTATGCATCGTACTTGGAGTGTTTTGTACCTGCTAAGAATACTTTTTCTGTCTGTCTGTAAAAATGTCTATCACACATAAGCAAGGGTAAGAGTGCTTATCTACGCTATACCCACAAACATACTTATATACTATCACACAAGAGAGGTAAGGGGTTTCAGTTTTAGTTGGGTTTTTTTTGTAGAAGACATAGACATAGACAAACATAAAACACATATACCTGCAATGATCGAATAGTATCTCTGTTTGTAAGAGAATTGAGTGCCCTGAAAAGGACCGTTTGTTTTGGGAACTAGTATGGACTTGACATCATCAGCTGCAACTGCCCTACACCTTTTCCCCGTCCATGTCCTACTCTTGTTGTGGTAGCAGTAATGGTGGTGGTTGCTGCTGACATCGGTGTAGTGAAGGGTTTATGTGTATGTCTAGGTCTCTTTCTCTTAGGTTTCTCCAAAGAAGTTTGATACATTTTCTTAAGTGTTTTAACTCTGCCAAAAGGTCTTGTAACACACTAACAGTTTTGTTTTAACTCTTTTCGTTCTGTTCACTCTTCAGAGTTGTCCTCTTGACCTTATGTTGCTTTCTCTTTTCCCCTTCTTGCTGTTGAACAAATGTATGTTCTTCTTTTTGGCGTTGCAAAGAAGTTCCTAACTCTTCCTTCTGTTTCGTTTTGAAATCATAGATTGGTAACGATGGAGAAGGAGATGAAGGCAAATATTCTTGCGAAGAAAATAACAAATAGATCAAAGTCACCTGACTCTGGAAGAATACTTGCGACAGCAGCAGCAATAGCCATGCTATCACCCAGAGTATAAGAAGTATCCACTACAGGTGCACCCCAACACAAAGTCTCGATTTCAGCCATGTTATAAGATACTTGAACTCTTCAACAATGGTACATAGTACAAACGCTCATGGGTATATATATATATATATATATATATATATATATATATATATATATATATATATATATATTGAAAGTGACGTCACGCGTCAGGTCATGATCCTCGAACATTAAAAGTCAGTTTTCGACACTACAATGTGTACTACTGGAACAGTAAAAGTAAATTCTTCACTAAACTGTTGTTCCATGGAAGATAAAAACATGTTACGGTGTGTGGTATATTTAGATCTAAGTAGTGTCTATAGTGAGAATATCCGGATCAATTTTATGTATTAACTAATTCGGACATTTTCGAATTTGTTAGTAAATCCTTATGAAAACTGGAATAAACGTATCGCCGCGGTAAAAGGAAGTATCAGTCCTGAGGAGCACGAATAAAAATGTCAAATGGATCACATCAAGATTACATACAACTGAAGTCATCAGGACCAGTTGATCAAGATAAGAAACATACTTAAAGAACATGGCTACTCAGTGTGGGGACTATAAACTTCAAGCCATAGCCGCGGCCGTAGAAGTGACACAAGTCGTTCTTAAGAATATGTCAAAAAAATACAGTGGCAATCCAAACTGTAGAGCATTTGTGATTTTGAAACATGTCGTTCATTCAGTGAAAGTATATCGTAGTGAGAAGCATGTGTCGGTAAATGTTTAAGTCGATCTGTGTAACTGGAAATTATTTCCACACACACAAAGTTTCACACATACATACATACATACATACATACATACATACATACATACATACATACATACATACATACATACATACATACATACATACATACATACATACATACATACATACATACATACATTCATACATACATACATACATACATATATACTATAGTGTTGAAAAATACAAGCAAAAATAGTCCTTAAAAGAGTTTCAGTCTTCTATTTGGCGAGAATGTGTTTCTGATCTTAACACAAAACATATTTATGCAGTTACTTGTGGGGGGGGGTAGGGGCGGGGTGGCAGGCCTTTTTTTACAAATCCGTGTACACGTCTAAGATTTGCTGTTGTATTTCATTTCAATATCCTCGATGATATCTCTCTCTCTCTCTCTCTCTCTCTCTCTCTCTCTCTCTCTCTCTCTATATATATATATATATATATATATATGTATGTATATATATATATATATATATATATATATATATATACATACATATATATATATATATATATATATATATATATATATGTGTGTGTGTGTGTGTGTATACCTACCGACCTACCTACTTGCCTACCTACCTACCTACATACAAACGTTCATACAATCAAGCATAGGGGAATATATGCAGAAACATTATGTATTATGTTACAAATGTCATAATCAACGTGCTTTTCATATGCTGGCTCATGAATCGAATATCTTCGTTACAGCTAGATCTATTTGGCTTCGTCTCATGACCTCGATATTTTCCATGTCGCTATATATGACATAAAAAGATAACATGAAACACGTGTGTCTACATTTCAGAGGCCGAATATTCATTTCAATTTTGAAAGGAGATTATTTCACTGAAAATAGAAAGACACTGCAAACCATATTAATGGCTTGGCTTTATTGTTGGTGCAATACTCTGTTGTGATTTTAGTGGGAAATACTCATCTGACGTTACGTTTAAGGCCGTTCTGAAAGAAATAGTTGCTTTCTACGACAATTCAAGAAACACGGATGTGTGTATCTCAAGTCCAATTGTGAGTGAAGGCCTCATAGTAATGATAGATTGATCACTGTTTTATTGGATTTTCGACTGATGTAGGTAGATATATATAGATATACATACAAAACAATAACAACTTTTTTTAAATATCGAATTACTTACTCTGATAAAAAAAAAAATTTGTCTTGCTGTGTTGGGATTTTTAAGAATATTTATCCATTTAATCACTCTCTAACCTGATGTGATAACGTTTAGTCTTCGTATGATGTGTTCATTTTTACATAAAAACCGCATTGGCACAGTGGTTTGCATGCCGGACTCGCGACCGAAATGGTATGGGTTCAAATACTAGCATCGGATCAGCTCGATTCGGCTACCGTGGTGTGAGCTTGGGCAAGGAATTTTAAGCCAATTGCCTTGGCACTAAATAACCTACTCGTATTACCAATCCATACTAAAACCAAACCAATATTTCAGATTGAATTCTTACAAAGTCTCGCATATTTCAGCTGAGTGGAGGCGAGCAATTCGGTGTAGATGTCATGTATGAAAATGTATGCTCCGCTATAACACAGGTTTTAGCGTAAGTCATGAGTCCCGCATAGTCTTGCATTGCTATGCAACGGAAACCCAAAACAGGACCTGGGAGAAAAAATAACAAAATTAACAAAAAAAAAATGAAAGGACAATTTGAAGCGCTAAACAGCATGGGGGCATTTCCAAATCTGCACCAATAGAAGAAATATGAAACAAATATATAAATTCGTATCTTTATGGTAGACATAAATACAATATATACTTTCATAAAATATGTTGTAAGAACAAGCTGTTTTCAGATGGAAGACTGCTCAAATATTGTACATCCAGAATTGTTCATATTGAAATAAGTTGAAGAATGGTCTATGGTAAGCACGTTGCAATGAAGAAGTGTGGGCTCGCGGAACTAGTTTTGTCACTACAGGCATCAAGGTAGTATGATTCTATTGATCGGCTTTTACAGGGGATAAAATAGAGTTCTGCACTGGATGGGAAGCTTTTACAATATTTTATCTAATTCTTACAAGCAGAATTTTCAAATCATTGCAGAGATATTTCGAACATAAACTTTTAAAAATCAAAAGAAATTGCATAGTGAGTGTGCTTATTATAAACCTAGAGCAACTTTTAATGCTTAAACTTGAATAATAGTATACAGAACTTAACGGAAGTTGGAATACCGTCTTAATTCTCCAAATTAAAGTTACTCAATTAGTCAATTCATTTCAAAAATGAAAAAGTTCAGCAAAGAAAATTACTAATTGCCTCAATATAAGTAAAATAATTTTGGGTTTCAAAACGATCTATTGATCTGGAAGCCTTCTTTAATTTAGAACTTAAAAACTCCTGGCAACAACTTTCAGGTACGAAAGCATTTTCGTAAATTTATTCCCACTAGTGACTGTGTGGATGCTCGTTTGTATGTATGTATGTATGTATGTATGTATGTATGTATGTATGTATGTATGTATGTATGTATGTATGTATGTATGTAGGTAGGTAGGTAGGTAGGTAGGTAGGTATGTGTGTGTATGTATGTATGTATGTATGTATGTATGTATGTATGTATGTATGTATGTATGTATGTATGTATGTATGTATGCAGGTGTTTATGTATGTCTGTCTGTATGTATGTATGTATGTATGTATGTATGTATGTATGTATGTATGTATGTATGTATGTATGTATGTATGTATGTATGTATGTATGTATGTATGTATGTATGTGTGCATGTGTTTATGTATGTATGTCTGTCTGTATGCTTGTGTGTATTAATGTAGGTTGGAATGTATATAAGTAATATGCATATGAATATATCTGATTTCTCGGATGGTACTTAAAAATGTATCAGGAAACATTTTGTCCTGACCATTATATCAGGGAGGATTTTGCTGGGACAACTGCAAGAACGTAAGGTTGCCAGTTAGTATGTACATTTTAACATATTTTCCATCTCAAAGCCTTTGGGAGGTGTCAGCCCCTCAAAGAATTCGAAAAAAACTTTGCATCTTGAGAAGTTCGAGAGGTGATGATGATTGACATTAGTCGTGTAACGGAAAAGGAGTGATCGACCAAGAGCGGAGTTGAGGTGAACATTATTAAATTTCAATGAAAAGCGAAACAGCATTCCATACATAAAGTTACAAATGAAAGCATACCTGAACTGATTTTCTTTAGACTGAAAATTAATTAAGTCTTACGAACCTTTTTTCTAGAATGTTTGTATTTGAGACCTCATATATAATTATCTAAATAAACAAATAACCAATTAACTCAAATGTAGCCAAAACATATTTGACATTTAGCACAAAAGAAATATTTCTGACCGATACTCGAATCGTTGTGTACTAATTCAGCCTAAAACCAAATTTCAGATATTAGGCCATAAATAAAAATTAATTAAGGTTTATAACTTTTTAGGTATAAAAAATCAATTTCTAAATTAATGATCAAACACCATGAAGTTAGCAGCGAGTAATTTGTACATGACAAATTTTATATTATAATAAGAAAAATAATATTGATAAAATTAATTCAAAGTCAATTATTGTTATTACTCTAGTCTCATTATTACAAGATAGAAATTCAGCAATATAGAATTTTTTAACAAAAGTAAAACAACCCGCTACACTGCTTATTTGTTCAATTTCACATCATAAAAATAAAAAATCCAATTGTTGCGAGATTCGAAAAGATAAAATTTAAAGTATAGATTTAGCATTTTTATCAAGACCTCATCGTGATTTCCATTTGGGTTCAGATGACACGTATTACTTTCCGGTTAGTACCAACTAATCTAGTCCCTATCTGTTTTAAGAGTAGGTTTTCCACATTCTTTTTGGTGATGTTCCTTGTCCTGGATGTAGACATTTTTATACTGATTTCAAGATAATTGTTATTCTTTAGAATATGAGAACTATGGTTTGAGTGTATGTGTATATTTTGGCTACATTTCACAGTAAGTAATCAGGCACTGATGATGTCCTGGAAGGGAAGTGAAATCTGTGACCCATGGCACGTTGCTTTGCTTACAGTTCAGTCTCTCCAAACATATGATTTCTTTGGATTTGGACACACTGAAAAGTTCAGTCCTGAAAAGCAAATGTAGAGAATATATGGAAACTAATTGTGTAGTGAATCCATTTATGTTTAATCCTCTTAGTCTAGCTGATAGACAAGATGCGTCCGGTATCCGATAAATTGGATAGGATAACAGACGAGATACGTCCGATGACTGATATATATTTGATAGGATAGTAGACGAGATACGACCGGTGTCTGATATATTGGATAGGATAGTAGACGAGATGCGTCTGATGACTGATATATTGGCCAGGATAACAGACGCGCTACGTCCGATGACTGATATATTGGATAGGATGGTAGACAAGATACGTCCGATGACTTATATATTGGCCAGGATAACAGACAAGATGTGTCAAGTGTCTGATATATTGGATAGGATAGTAGACGAGATACGTCCGATGACTGATATATTGGATAGGATAGTAGACGAGATACCTCCGATGATTGATATATTGGATAGGATAGTAGACGAGATACGTCCGATGACTGATATATTGGATAGGATGGTAGACAAGATACGTCCGATGACTGATATATTGGCCAGGATAACAGACAAGATGTGTCAGGTGTCTGATATATTGGATAGGATAGTAGACGAGATACGTCCGATGACTGATATATTGGATAGGATAGTAGACGAGATACCTCCGATGATTGATATATTGGATAGGATAGTAGACGAGATACGTCCGATGACTGATATATTGGATAGGATAGCAGATGAGATACGTCCGGTGTCTGATATATTGGATAGGATAGTAGACGAGATACGTCCGATGACTGATATATTGGCCAGGATAGTAGACGAGATACGTCCGATGACTGATATATTGGCCAGGATAGTAGACGAGATACGTCCGATGACTGATATATTGGCCAGGATAGTAGACGAGATACGTCCGGTGTCTGATATATTGGATAGGATAGTAGACGAGATACGTCCGATGACTGATATATTGAATAGGATAACAGGGATGTTACGTCTGATGTTTGATATATTGAATAGGATAGCAGAAAGTCCACTTTGTCTTCTACGGCATTATTATAAAATGGACAAAGTCTCTTGCTTAAAATCTTGTTATATCTACATATCTCAGTTTATATACAGTGACAGCTGATCTGTAAGGATACAAATGCTTTTTTATATGAACGCTTTTTTATATTGGACAGGTAGCTAAAGAATTGAAATTTAGTTTTGAAGAGACCAAAAGCGCAAAGAGATCCGTGCTTGTTTCCTTTATGAGCAATTTAATTAGGTTATATGTGTGTATTATCTATGGTTTGCGTATGGTTAGGCCCCTAAATGCATAACACAGTAAATTCAATCCCAAGACATTGTTATTTTGTATTTGTGGACACTTCGCAGCCCTGTCCCATCATATAGGACTGGTTAGAGCTTTAGAAATGACTCCTCATTTTCCGAGTACCAAAGGCTTTTATATCTATTATACCCTGTCTCTCCCAAATGTTTGATATATTGGGCATTTTTCTTAAAAACAAATATGAATTTTGAAAACAGAATTTTGACTGAGGTTTGTATTCCTTTTAAATTTTATGATATTCTTAGATGGGTGTAATCCTTTTCTTTCCAATATGAGTGTTCAAAGGTTTTTCCAATTTGGGTTTCTAGTTTCGTGTTTCCCCTGTCCAGGCATAAAATCCCGTTGGGTGAGTTTCCTTGCCTTTCATCCCTTTATGATTCTATCTCCATTTTGCTCCAACAGCAGGTCTCTCGTCCTTATTGCAGGGCGCGGACTACCGTATCAATTCTTCCTGAAGCTGCGTTTAACATTATTAATGACCTTTGCCCTCAGGTTTTATATATGTATCACATATAGTTGTCCACTTTAAGGTGTTGCGTGATTTTGATGTGTGCATAAATGTTGTATATATATATATATATATATATATATATATATATATATATATATATATATATATATATATATATATATAATGTCTAAGTGAATTTGTTTCTGAATAATATGTGCTTCCAAGTGAATTTTAAATGGGATGCGCTTTTTTATTAAAGGTTTTTATGCTATATCCGCTTTTTGTTATTGTTGTCATTGTGCATTATATTCTATGTTGCTCTGTTCCTTTCTTTTTTCAGGAAATCCTTTACAGTCCTTTCTATCCAGGATGGCGCCTCACAGCAGAACCCTGTAGTGTCTTCCTTCCTTAAATTTGTTGTACTCATCACTGTTAAAGATATGTTAGTATATCGCTCCATTTTTCTGTTTGTTAGTGACGTATATGTCTTGTCAGTGAGTATTTAAATATCATAGAAATCATCGGTTTCGACGCACTGAAACGCAAACTTTCACCTCTTCAGAAATATACTCCATTCATAGTGGTTCCTCTCGTTTCATTTGAAGCATTATTTTTTTTCGTAAAGCAAGAATATCAAATGTCAATTATAAATTCCCTCACTTTTCTTGGCATGCTCACATCTTGACGACCCCTTATCGGAAAGTTCGTGCTTTACGTGCTTTACGAAAATAAGTGTGCTCAAAATTCATGTTATTCTTTAAAAAAGCGTAATACCGTAAGACTAAATATAAGTAAAACTTGATATTATTTCAAAATGTTGTCTTCCAAAACGATAGAGGGAAATATTATATTTGCCTAAAATTCGGCTGTAATACATTTTGCACGCGAGGTAACTACAATATTAAAGTAATACAAATGGATGTGTTTTTTTCTAGCAGTATTGTATTATGATTATTGGCAATAAAATATATATATATATATATATATATATATATATATATATATATAACACAAATAAATAAATAAATAAAACATTACATAAGCAAATAAATTAATATTATTCAATAGTAGTAGTAGTAGCTGTATAATAATAATAATAATAATAATAATAATAATAATAATAATAATAATTATTATTATTATTATTATTATTATTATTATTATTATTATTATTATTTTTATTTTTTTAGGGCCCATGTAATTTATATCTCCAGACAGTTTTGATGTTTTACAGTTGCTATGGCAGAAAGGAATTATGAGGAATAATAATCCCAGAAGATTACTCAATGCACTTTGATGGAGGAACAAACTTTGTTTGGAATAAGAAGCAGGGACGAGCATTACAAGCTGAAAGCTTTAATAATCGACGAAGATGTGGACACACACCATTTGTACCTGGATAGAGACAAGCCGACACAAAAGGACCCAATGGATGAAAGGCTTTTTATTCCTCACATGTATGTAAAGCCAGAGAAGCCAGAAAGGTGTCCAGTAAATCTGATTTTGTTTGACACCCACAAAAGACCCCTCACAATGTGTCGACCAGACTCTTCGTTCTACCTCCAGACGCTCAATCTAGGTCAAATGACATCGTGATCCAGTGCTTGTTACTGAGCTCTGCTGTTAGGACTACACTCACTAAAGGAAATAATGAAAAACAAATGGAAGCAGAAGCTGATCTACGGGCAAGAAAGTGTAACCGTTCAAGACTAAAGACAACAATCAAGAGGTTACGTGAGTGTTCCGTTGATGCATGTGATATTTGTGCAACTGATAGTTCACAAAAATATACAGTCAATAAATCAGTATAGTGATGTATCTGCAAGTGCTGCCGAAACTTTGCTAGTTACAAATGTCAGTACAATAGAGGAAGTAAAATTCCATATAAATGATGAACTACTAGCCAAAATCGAAACTGTAAAAAAAATCGTGTACCGGAAAGTTTTCACAACAAAGCAGAAACAAACATTAGATCTTGCAAATACTCTATTTGCCGGGGCAACACTGTGTGTTGAACATTTAATATAACTCTTAATATTCATTTGAAATGATTATCTGTCCAGAGTTAAGCAATTAGGGACTTAGTATAGTCATATTACACGTTTACTGAAACTTTGCACCTCAATAATTTATTTATTTATTTTTCATTGGGGGTTCTATTCAGCATGAGTTTATTAAAAATGTTAAGAATTTTTTTTAATTCTTGTATTTTCACAAAAGGAAATTTTCAAGTTAGTCAGGTACATAATAAATGTCCTTAAAATGTATAGCACATGCTTTGTCCTTGTTAATAATTCATAATCAAAATATTTAAGTCTGACTTTTAAAGCGAATATAATCGCAAAAAATATGTAACCATCCAATTTCTAAACCTTTATATGCCAACATTGTCAATTATGCCACTAGTTCCTTTACTAAGCCTCTCCGTGTAAAAAAAATATCTTGTTTATCCTGTGTACTGACTATTGAGTAAGATGTTTCCGTCAAAACTAAAGTGTCACCCTAAATCACTCTAATTACACCTTTGTAATAGCTATTCTGTCAGTTTCATGATGACAATATTTTTTAATTGTATTCGAAAGTCAGGCAATAATCCTCTAGTCAGAAAAATAATAGCAACCAGTTTATAATGCATTACATTAACGAATGGCGCATTTAGCTCTCTGCAACACCGACTGAAATATAAAGTTCTTTATTGATGAAATCATTAATAAAATTCCGATCACAATTATTGACTTTTCAAAGAATTTGCTTTATTCATGATTTTAACATCAATTTTCTGTATTTCTTTATATGTTTTCATATTGTATTCTGTTTTTCAAAAAACATTTCATTTTAATTTAATTATGACGTCATACCTTACGTCAGCATTTAGCTCATTACGTCATGATACTGCCATTTTAAAGAATATTTAAAATTGAAGGGTGTTTGTTTGTTGGGGTTTTATTCTTCGCTTTTTTTTTGTGTGCAAAATTAGAATGATATTTACATCAGTATTGTTCCTCCAGTTACATATTCTGTAACGTGGAGTATACTTCTATTGGGTTTAATTTTGCTGGCACATTAAAATGGTCATTCAAAAAAGGCAATGTGCAATACCACAGCTTACTGTAACGTATTCATTCGAAATTAGGCTAAAAATCGTTGTCTTATACAACATCACTAAGGCCAAAATAAGTGTTTAAAAGTAATATAGAATTAGTATATTTCTCAGACACAATAATTTGCCAGCAAGTAAAAAATAGTTTTCCTAAGGCAATGCATGTTCGCCATACATCACTGTTCAAAGAATTTCCACACGGCATTTCGCGATATGGGTGGATTATTCAAATTGTACTATTGTTTATATGTACACGTTTTCTGAGGCAGTTTCACGTGAGTCTAAGGAACAAATCTTTGACACACAAACTTTGCTTTGTATGCACAAGGGTAGTCTTCATAATAAGGTCCATGAGGGGAAACCAGTGCACAGTTTTCCTGTACTCCGCCACTTGGATCCCATTTTGACCAATGTAAAGTTTCTGGTGTCTTTCCATTCCAGAATTTCCACTCTCCCTCCTTGACGAGGTCGGTGATTCCAATCCATAGATATTCACTAGCATCTGCACGAGTTTAATAGCCGAATGTAATAATAATAATAATAATAATAATAATAATAATAATAATAGTAATAATAATAATAAATGTCTTGAGAAAAATATGAAAATGAGTTTCCAAGTACCATAAAGAATTCTAGCTGTATTTAAAATACTTGATTCAAAAATAACTTGCAGAAAATTATTAAATAAGTTACAGTCTAATTTAAATGTACATTCCATGAATTAACCTTTTAACGAAAATACAAATAGTTAGGATGATCTTGTACAGTTCTCATTCGGGTCATCATTCGGGTGCATTCCTCACTTGGGTATGATAGTGCGACAACGTTTATGATGAATTATGCCAGGAACACCAGTGCTCGTTTTTATCATTTAAGTGGTATATTTTTTGAATATATCTGACGACATACGACAAGTTAATAATCACTCAAGTAGCATTAAAGTTCTGTTTCTTTGGGTATGCGATAGAGAATAGGAAAAAATATCCTATCTATCATACCACATAAAGGAGAAATTTTCTATCTTTTCTTTGGCTAATCCTTTTTACACAAGCTCCAAAAGAAGAATTGTATTATTATCCTTTTTGTGTTTTATACAGAAGGTCCCAATCTCGTCTATTAAAGAAAGGAAAAATACAAATTCAAAAAGATGAACACATGCTAAATTAAGATATAATCCTTAAAATTATGTTGGGCCTTGTTGAACTCCTACAACTAATAAAAAATTTCAATCTTGTTCAACTAGAGACCGTCCGCTTGTTATTAAAAAGTTTTAGTAGATTCAGAAATTTGGACGTAATCGGCGTTAGAACAATTACAATTAATAAAGTTGAAGGATATGTCAAATTATTTGACAGCAAAGCAGACAGACAGATACAAGTTGGAGGTGAGTAAATGTGTATTTACTACATTTTGTAGAATTAAGTGCAATGTCAACGTACAGTTGTATCAAACAAATTCCGCTACTTACGATTTCTGCTTAAAAGTATTGGTCGATCATAAAGGCACAAGTACATTAATACTTTGGATTCGTTTCTTTATTTGGTTTGGCAAGACATACATGCAAACATCGACATTTATCTTCGAGGTCATCATGTTTACACGGTTTAGAGTTTGTCGCTCCTTGGTATTTCAAACTATCTGTCTACTTCATTACTTGATTTTTCAATTTTAATATTGTTCTCAAATTCTTAGTCTTTGCACAATATATTCTATTTAATCGATCCAGACCATTTCTGTAGTTAAAAGTCTCGACAGAAAAACGTTTTGTTTTGTTCTTGTCGTTGTTGATGTATCTTTTCAATCATTCTTGTCCATTAAATGTCTTAAACATACGCGAGAAGACGAGTTTTTGCTAAGAAGTTATAAAAACAAGTTAGGACCACTCATTTTAAACAAGCAATATGTATTTGCACATCTACCATTCCGCTCAACATCTGCCAGACGATACCTGCATAAAATAAAACTTTACTTATAACAAAATATGCGGTAAATACTAATAACCTTATCAACATAATACAGTTTAGAACATTAGCAATATTTGAAAACAATATGAATTTGCTTACAATTACAAACTCTCAACGAATTCTCCCCACCTATAAACATTGGCCGTTATGGCCCCATTCGGTTAGACAAAGGTAATGGTAGAGGATAGCCAAGATGCTTGGGATCTTGATTGCTGTACGCAGCATACAATAGAAAAGTAACTTAAATCACATAAAAAAAACTTTCAAGTAATTTATTTGGAATTTATTATCCCCGTGTTATTCGGTTCACAGGGAAGACAATGTCAGATCGTTTTTCTCAAGTACGTACTGTCACAAAATGTTTCCATTATTATAGACAGTACTTACAAACGTATAATATTTTTAAGTGGGGATGTCTTGTTGATTTGGTTGAAACTTTGTCCAACGTACTTAAGGAAATTAGTTAATATCTTTGAATGTAGAAAGAAGGGTTTGAAGAAGTGGGACTGGAGAATAAAAAGGTAAGAAAAAAAGTGATCTTATAGGCAATGTTCGTCTCTCAAAAGGACTACTTTGTTGGGTTTCACCGATAAAATTACCCTAAACTTACTTTTAGCCAGGGCACACATATCGCTAAACTCCTGTTCATTGCCGTAGATGGCCAGTTTGGCTCGCTCTACTTCACATTCTCCCAGAGCTTCATGAAAGTCAAGAACTTCTGTATGTAGCTTTAAACACAAACCGCTCAATCCAACATGGATGTAGCCTGCATCACATCCATACTGCACTTAAATTGAAAGACAAACCACTCTTTAAAGACTCTAAGAAATATCTGGATTTGAATTTCAATGTCAGATCAGGCGCTATTTTCTATCCCATAAACCCCTTAGAATAGAAAAACAAATGCGTAGTAACAATGTACATTATATAGAGAGCATATAATCTCCACATTGTCCCATCTCTCTCTCTCTCTCTCTCTCTCTCTCTCTCTCTCTCTCTCTCTCTCTCTCTCTCTCAATAAAATGTCATATACGGACACGAAAGTTGGTGAAGTCTCTGAAGCAAGATATTCATAGTTTCCAAAAGTTGCAAACTAGCCATCCAAGAATTACAAAACTCATACAGGCAAAAGTGCAAGCACTTAAATATGAGGGGCAAAGTATAAAATATTTACATGATTAAACGAATACGAAGTACCCTACAAGACGAAATAAAGAAGAAGAAGAATACGAAGTACCCTACAAGACGAAATAAAGAAGAAGAAAAATACGAAGTACCCTACAAGACGAAATAAAGAAGAAGAAGAATACGAAGTACCCTACAAGACGAAATAAAGAAGAAGAAGAATACGAAGTACCCTACAAGACGAAATAAAGAAGAAGAAATAGCTCAACAACAATTTCAAACTACATCCTTCTATTTACGAAGACTATTGAAACTTTTGCGCTTCAGTTTACTAATATGGTTAGGAATATTACAAAACATATGCCCAATGACTGCTGAGAGCAAGAACTCTGCACTTTATGGAGGAAAGCTAAGAAAGGACGCAGTGGTGAAATGAAGAAACCGCTATAGTTAGTGTACATTTTAGCTCCCAATATTACATTCCGCCCGAAACTTTATAGGCGGTGACTGTTTGTATGTATTTATGTATTATGAATGTATATACATAAGAAAGGTAGTACAAGTGAAGTTGAAAATTATAAAGTATTACTTTGGTTTGTTCGCTAGGTAAACTATTTACTAGAATGTTAAACAATCGGCTTACAGTGTGGGAAGAAGAATATAATGCATTCATCGAGGTAAAAGTCTGTTTCACAAAACATGTGTTCTGTACAAATTAATTTTGCCATTATTGCAGCTTTAGTTTTAGCTCTACCTAGATAGCAATACTGATTGCACTTACAAAACTGAGAGTTACTCCACATCAGCTTGAAATAGAAATTAGTATATGGGCAAGCCCGACAACTACTCGTGAAAACAGAAAATGTAAACTTTGTAATATGTTTTCTGCCTTTTGTATATACTTTTTCGGAGAGGATATTTGCCTTGTTTATTCTGGATACGCCCGAGTTTGTTTAAATTTATGCAATTTATGAAATTTACTAAAGCAGAAATAAAAAAGAACTGGTATTTATATATACAAAGCATTCATACATATAAATAATATTGTATTTTAATAGACATATTCTTTCCTTATTTTAGGATTGTCCATGTTCTCCCTTATTTTATAACGTATGCAAATGAATCCCTGTATTTTTACGACTTGTGCTTAATTTATACACTCAAACGGTTTATTGTAGCCAGTATTAATAAATAATACATTTCATTGCTACACTAATTATACGTGCTTTGGACGAGCAGTGCTACAAATTACACAATGTTTTTGAAGTATCGAGATTCAGTTCTATTTTCGCATTACAACACAAATTATTTTGACTGCACCTTCTATTATACTGTTGGGACTATGCTTCAGCTGTTGATTTGTTTAAAAATCATTATACTTTTTTGAGAAAACAGTCAAAAGGTTTTTATAATTTTGTCTCTAATTGTTACATATATTATTTGTACATACTAGTGAGAACAATATATGATTTTTATAATAACATGCAATGGAAGCAATGAATGAATATCACAAATGAAGGAAAACTACTTTACAATAATACCATTGATATCATCTAGTGTCGCTTTGATGAGATAATTCCAGCAATATTGTACTAACTAACGTGACTCTGAAGAGCACTCTTATTTTACACAATAGTTTCTATAATAAAAGAAGAAACGTCGTCTGTACAATAACTGGATGATGACGACCCTGCTAAGCCTGACTTCACTCTATGTATGTGTGTATGTATGTATGTATGTATGTATGTATGTATGTATGTATGTATGTATGTATGTATGTATGTATGTATGTATGTATGTATGTATGTATGACTGACTGACTGACTGACTGACTTTCTTTATTTCCTCTTCCAAAGAGATTACATTCAGTTATTTTCATTATTGCACAATAATAATAGGAACATACATTGATATTATAAGATATGCAACACACTAAACAAGTAACATATTTACAACAATTCAATGATTGTCAATAGTCCTTTCCATTATCTTCAGCCTCAATGCTTTTAATAACATAGCCATCAGGGACAGCAAAGGAAATCTCCCATGAATATGAGTTATATAATCTTAAGCGTGCTTTATAAGAGCATTATACATTTTAGACATGTGTATAAGGTACAATATATAGGGAATATTTGTAATATACCGCATAGTTGAGTTGAAATAAAATTATTACAAGCTTGAAGAGTATATGAAACATAAAGCTATTATTATACATGTAATAGGTGTAAATAAAACAGGGAGAAGGAACAGATGTTCAGGTGTACAGTGTCTGTCTGTTTGCCTATCTGTCTGTCTGAAAGCATGTATGAATGTATGCACGAAGTATGCATATATATGGGTAGGCCAAAAATATCCTAGAAAAGAACAAAGAACAAAAAATAACATGCTAACGAACATGTAGACAACTTGAAATAATTGAAATTATTTTCAATTGGCTGGAGCGGTTTAAATGAATTAACACATTGAATCACCAGTTGAACACTATGAGTCTAACAGTTGTGAATTATTTATATGGTAGTCAGAAATGAAATGGGTCCATTGCCCTAATATACCGAACAAGCATACTATCAGAAATTGTGTTCAAGTTCATTTGTTCTTCTGTACATTGAGTCTAATCCTTCTGCCACCAAACACATGAATACATGCCATGTTTGATCATCCATAGAATCAAAGGTTTCAACTCTCTTGCCCAAAAGGATATGAAGTAGCATGTTATTGTCCTGCCAAAAGAGCCAGTGTGAGTCTAGTATGTCTATTGCATCAGTATGAGTCTAGTATGTCTATTGCATCGATTATTTTTTCGAACATGGTATTACGTTCATTGTTTAGGAGTTGGCAGTAAAGTAACATATGCTTGGTTCTATCTGTATGTATGTATGTATGTATGTATGTATGTATGTATGTATGTATGTATGTATGTATGTATGTATGTGTGTGTGTATGTATGTTTATATGTATGTATGTATGTATGTATGTATGTATGTATGTATGTATGTATGTATGTATGTATGTATGTATGTACGTAAGTATGTATGTATGTATGTATGTATGTACGTATGTATGTATGTATGTAAGTATGTATGTATGTATGTATGTATGTATGTATGTATGTATGTATGTATGTATGTATGTATGTATGTATGTATATATGTATGTATGTATGTATATATGCATGTATGTATGTATGTATGTATGCATGTATGTATGTATGTATGTATGAATGTATGTATGTATGTATGTATGTATGTATGTATGTATGTATGTATGTATGTATGTATGTATGTGTGTGTGTATGTATGTATGTATGTATGTATGTATGTATGTATGTATGTGTTTGTGTGTATGTATGTATGTATGTATGTATGTATGTATGTATGTATGTATGTATGTATGTATGTATGTATGTATGTACTTTGTATGCTCAAATAGATAGATATATAGATAGCACCTTTACCACTTTCATATATCCAACCAGGGTCTTTCTTTTCCTCATCCGGAAGTCCTCGTTTGTAAGAGGAGGATGCCATGCATAGACGTCTCTCTGGATGGTAAAAGACGGATTTACAGGAGGAGCCGTAGGCGCAATTCATCAGACATTGTTCAATGCTGGGGGATGTTGTGTTCCATATCACCAGGGATGTGTTCAGGTAGTCTAGGTTATCACTATCTAACTGCCAATAGTACCCTTTTTCCACGACTGCAAGTCCAAAAAAATCAGACCATAGGAAAAGAAAGTACACAATTTAATATGTTCTTTTGAAAGGCCAACAAATGTCCAGTAATGGGTGTACATACGCATCCCAGCTTATGTATTTCTTTCAGCGTAAAAAATAATTTAGAAACTGTAATGTCCGAATATTCTTTGAAAACCCAGTCGAATATTCCATAATTAATAACTGTACATATACTATGAAAAATTATGAAGCATTATTGCAACCTATGAGGTTCCCTACAAGAGTGTTTACCTTACTTGGTCACATATATCTTGAAAATAAAAAAAATAAAACGTTTATAGAATTAAAGAAAAGTATTTTCAAAATTCAACATTCAATTGTGTTACTAATGACAAACATGGAAGGGCTGTATCAAAATCAAATTATTACTAAAGGTGTGTCTGGTACGAAAAGCATCAAGTCCGAAATTCAAATTCAAATTCATTTGTAAGCAGGATATTGAACGGAATGAATATTTGAGATATTTAAAAAACAAGCAGCTAAGTTGCTCAAACTCTGATGCAATTGAATGAACTTAATATGAACTATATTTAATCAAAATCCCGTTTTATGCGAACTAAATAATGTTCACCCCGCAATCGTTCTTCATATTGTTATTTATCTTACCCCGCTTGGTATGAATATCTCATTACAAAAACCCGCTCAATCCGAAAAGAAGTTTTACACATAGGTTACTAATTAAGTTATTATACTCTGGATAATACGAAAGATGAAAGAATGGCAACTGCAATCATTTGTTAGAACAAATTGCCTTGTTAAACGATGAATAATTCTTGTGTAATTAAATCTGTTACCGGTGTTGAAAAAGACACCCCTGTAATACATTCTGCACTTTACCCTTATGATTTCATGCTGTTGAGAAGATAGAAAAAGGTTATTATAATAACAAAGCAAACAACATACATACCTGATTCTACCTTTAGCGAACAAAGCAAAATAAAAATTAATGCAGATTTCTGCTTGAAAATCTTCGGTTGCATATTATTACTCTCTGCCGAGAACTTATCCGTGTGATAAGGATTCCCCGACGAAGGGACACAAGCAATGTCTACAATAATATTACTGGTTGCTCCGTATGTTCAATTTGTATGCAAAATCAACGTTTCGGTTCCATGCATACATTTATTATTTATTGTCACGATGGATATAATTTTGAATACTAAATGACTTGTTCTGGTCATATTTTCATGAATGATTCTCTCGGGGAATTTCTCCCTGCTGATTAGAGGATAGTTTGTTGACGTGTAGTTTGTATGGTTATATAGTATATTGCGTTGTAATGCTATATGATATGGTTTCATACATAATGGTCTCAGAGAACTTCTGCTGCAGATAACAATCATTGTCATCAATCATTAGACAAATTCTCCGCTAACAGGACTCATGGGACCGATGGTGATTCGAGAAAAGAAACAAAACATTAAAACAATCTATTTATTTTTACCCAGACGTCAGAGACCAATACTTGAATAACATAACCTTGTGATGGCGTCCTTTAAGCTTTGCTCTTGGATGAAATACCACAAGATAGTCAGCCTTATCCCTGTTCTGTGAACAGTGTGCCGGACACCAGCAGATATATGCGTGTGACGTAACATGACAGTTACCTAAAACTGTCGGAGAAGGAGAGCGATTCTGCCACTGCCACTGTAAAATCCTGCCGCTCTTGGGGTACACTCTGACTGATATCAAGGTCGATAAAATTTACGGATGCAATTCTCTGTTATATCCTACAATTTCGAGGTGGTTTCATAGTTTTAAAGAAGGTCGCGAATCCATGGAAGATGACACATTCTGGAAAACCGTTGTCTGCGATTGGTGAGCAGGAAGTGGCTGCTGTGAAGGGAACAATCGATGAAAATGTTCAATAAACAGTGGAAGATATTTCTATTATCACGGGTATTAATTCTACAGCTGTTGTTTTATAGTGCTCACCTACACCCCATCCCCCCGTTTTGCGATTTTTAAAAACAGAAAGCATCACGATATAAAAAATGCACAAAACATAGTCATTTCATTCATTAATTTATAATTTCTAACCATACTGTCGCCATGGTGTCCCTAACACTGTCGTCTTGTTTGCGTTTCAAACCAAACAGAAGTTTGCACTGTAACCAACCAGTCTACTCACTGTTCGTTTACGGTTCCTGCAAAAGTACATACTCTGCAAAGGGGTGAGGTTCCTTGGACTGCATATAATTAGAAGTTAAAAGCTGTGTCGTCTGCATCCAATATTTCTCAAAAAATGGAACAAAATAAAAAGGATAAGTAGGATAACTTATATGTACATGGGTTCAAAGTCACGGAAATTTACGGAATTATTCGGCGCTTATCGAAGACGATAAACTACATCACTCAGGCTGTTTGAAATATAGACTCGCCCACGCAAATATGGCGGTCGAGTTAGTAAAGAAACTCTAGTTTGGTTTGAAACGCAAACAAGATGACAGTGTTAGAGACTACTGGCGGCAGTCAGGTTGAAATTATAAATTGATGAATGAAATTATTAAGTTTGTGCCATTGTATATCCGTTATGTTATTCGTTTTCCAAATTGGTGGGGGGGGGGAGAGAAGTATGTAAGGCAAATACTATAATATTTTGAAGAGTCAAGTGAAGTTGAGAAAGGTTGGTGCAAGATGGATCTCACATTTGTTGGTCAAAAACATACTGGGGTTCAAATCGTCAAAAACCTACTTGCCAAATATAAACAGAGTGACCAGAAACGTTTAAATGAGATTGTTACAGGTGATGGTACATGGATTTACTTTTTTGAACCGGAGTGAAGAGAAAGTAATAAGATCTAAGAAAACGAGCAGAGACCCGAAATCTCTCGATGTAGTCGGACTGTCAAAGAGAGTTTAATACTCATTATTTTTGGATGCAAAAGGCCAGGTCGTTCAGGTACCTGTTCCGGACTCAACTAGTGTCACTGGATAGAGTTTTGCTTCAAAGGTGTTGCTAAAAGTTGCGGAACACTACCGAGTTATCCGTCAGCGTACCGGTGCCCGAGGTATCCATCTACTCATCGACAAGCCACCGGCGCATAAATCCGCCGTCGTGACAGACTTCCTGAAGGAGCACAGCATCCAAACGTTGCCACATTCTCCATACAACCATAATTTAGTTTCAAGTCATTTTTGTCTCAATCCGTATTTAGGATCCTTTATTTAGATATTTCTGCGACGCAAACAGTATGTCCATCACTTCTATTAATTTTTTTTTCAACGCACCATTAGGTTCATACATGACTGACAACAGTTATCTTCAGTAGAAACATTAACCTGTTCAGAGCATAATCAACGATAACGCAGCTCGCCTCGACTGTTAGTAGTCTTCATTAGCCATTGTAAAATGTATTTACCATGCAACAATACATTTAGACCAATGTGATCTTGACAATGTAATGTTGGCCACATCTCTCAGCTTTTTCTTTTCTTAATTTTTTGTTTCTTTCTCTTTACATTTTAAACTTTTGACTTTTTAAAATTGTATCCTTTAATTGATTACTTACCTACCCCTACTTCTACCTACATACTTACCGATATACATGGAATAAAAGACATAAAAACAAGATTAAGAACATTCTTTTGTACGATATAAAAGTATACTTGAACATGATGAGTTAACAAAAACGTGGCTAAAAATGCAGATATCACAATAGAACATAAAAAGGTTCAGTTAGGAAACGTCTCAATCTTTGACTTCATCATCAAGATTTGCAAGAAATATGGCGAGGATTGACATAATCTTTGGGGAACATAAAGTAAAATAATATGCTTGACACGGATGTTTTCATGACTGCCTGACGAAGCCCTTGAGGAGATAAAAGTAAATATGAAACGCTCCAAATTAAATAATCCAGAATACCTGGACCGTTTCTAACAAACTCAAAACGTTGGAACTAATTTAGTTAGTAGTATAGTGCGACACGATAGCGACTACTGCAATCCCGTGTTAAACAGGGTAAAATGTTTATAGCAACAATGGGAATTTAACATTAGGCCGCCATGCTGATGTTTTGGCGTATTAGGCTGAAGTTTGTCTGCCCTCTATCTGAAATGAATCGTACGTCGTAGGTTTCTCATGCGTAGGTCTGTATGATCTCAAATGGAACTGTATTGAATGCACTAAAACAATTGCTACATGTGATTCAGACAGTAAGTTTACCAAAAAAAAAATTCACTCTCAATCTGGCTGGTTGGCGTGAAAGCTTTACTGTCAGCCAGTTGTGGTTTTTATTTTTATGATTTTTTTCTTTCTTTTCTTCAAAAGGTTGGCACATAAATCTTTTATCAGTTTCTGAAGACCAGTGTTATATTGCAACATTGTCCAATATACGCAGTACTATTTGGCGTTTGACAAATTTATGGTCTGAAATTTGTTACAATTCTGCCTGCCCTACCATTGAATCTAACTGTAGTTTACTCAATGCACGACTTTAAAATAATGAAATTTAAATAGTCGCCCTATTTTGTTTTCCTTGATAAAAATATTGGCATAAAGATAGATCGAAAGTAGCGCATCGTACACTTTGGGATATAATATATCTCGCCAAGATAAAGACTGATTGTAACATTTTATCGATTAGAGTTTTTGAAACAGCAAAACTAGAGTAACATAGTTTTCTATTCCAGATAAACATTTCAACTACAGCAAATTTTCAGTACGGCAAGTCATTATGAGAGGCACAAAAATAGGTAGAGGGAGAACGACAGACATAGACAGAGATAGAGAGAGAGAAAGAGAGAAGGGGTAGGTATGGGTGTAAATATATATATATATATATATATATATATATATATATATATATATATATATATATATATATATATGGATAAGTCACCCATTAAATAAGATATGAGAGATTTTACACATCAATACTAGTAATCAGAGTCCTGACATGGGTGGGTCCCTGAGAGGGAGATTGAAATTATGAGAGACAGACAGACATATAAAGAGAGAGAAAGAGTAAAACTGCAGAGAGAGAGAGAGAGAGAGAGAGAGAGAGAGAGAGAGAGAGAGAGAGAGAGACCAACAGGGCAAAGTTTGTACCCCCATAAAAAGAAAATCATCTCTCTAACCCCTGTTTTTCTTACATATTTTATATTTAAACCACTCACAAACAGTGACTTTAAGAGAAGTTAAAACGACCGCCTAATCGTATACGGTCAAATTTTAAGAGTTTAAGATTCAAGTGTCTGCAGAGAAAAACGGTTACATTTATTACGAATTAAGGGAGTTTGTGTGCTTGAGTTGAAATGGCAGTGTCTAACCAAAGCAATATGCAAGTTTCTTGCCTTTTTTATTGTGGGATATACTTTTATGTCAGATCCAAAGATTGAGAGAGAGAGAGAGAGAGAGAGAGAGAGAGAATTTAACATGGAGTCGGTGGGTGTTTGTGAGAGAGAGATTGAGCTAGAGAAAGAGAGAGATATTGAAAGAGAGAGAAAGTGAGTGACTGAGAGAGACAGACAGACACAGAAACAAAGACACAGAGTGAGAATTTAACATAGAGCGGTTGGGTGTCTGTGAGATAGAGAGATTAGGAGAAAGAGAGAGAGAGAGCGAGAGAGACAGAGACAGAGAGAGAGAGAGAGAGAGAGAGAGAGAGAGAGAGAGAGAGAGAGAGAGAATGGAGGTTATCTATAGAATCAAAATAGTTCATCTTTGTCATGCTTGGTACATTTCTTTGTACATTTCAAATATACTGACTTTTAGCTAGAGGGACATGCAGGGTTAATAGAAATCGAGAAATAAACGGAGGTAAAAAATCTTTACCAAAAGGGGTGATCGTGTATTTTCTAGGTTTGTTCATAGCAGTTTTTGACAATCGTACACAATCCTTGCAGGACCTGACCATAGCTTTTAAATAGGTTAGCAGTGTTCATATTTCTGAGAGCACTGTCACCCAAATATTGAGAGAAAGAGAGAAACGTGTACATGGAGCGGGCGGGTATCTAAGATAGAGAGAGAGAGAGATTGAGAAAGAAAAAGAGAGATAGGTACATTGCAAAATGTGCGTGTGTGTGGATATCTTATTCATATGTTTGTTTGTTTGTTTATTTGTTTTTTACAAAATCAAGACTTTGACACTTATTTTGGGGGTGTTTTCTGTGAATAAAAATTACACTGAAATTTCAAAAACACATCATAAGAAAATCACATAGAAAACAAGTCAGTACATAGTATAACACATCGTATTATCCACACGCAGTATAGGAAACCGGTTCTTATAAAATCTCGCATGATTGAATTGAGTGGCAACTATAATCTTTCTATTATTCAAACGTAGATTTAATGTTGTCACAAAAAAACCTGAATTTTACTATCACCCCGTGGGGTTTTGCAAAACAAATCCAGTGTCAACCAAAGTTTCCTTCCATTTCTTACAAATTACGATATGCCAGTAGCTAGTTTTTTTTCTAACTGACTGACTTCGACTTACTAATGCGCAGACTGAACATTTTTTCGCGTATCTCTCTGGCGATGACATAATAGCAAATGAGGCAGATTGAGGTTACAAGTTGCCCAGTCCAGACAAAGAGATAGAGAGAGAGGTAAAAATAAAATGCAAAACGGACATTCAACAGCATTTTTTCTGTCATCAAGCCAGCACAAATATATATATATATATATATATATATATATATATATATATATATATATATATATATATATATATATATATTTGGATGATTCTAACCGACTTGCTTTTTATGGACTGCTTTTTCAATTAATAAACAATTGAGTAAAATACAACAAATGTTTAAGCCGTTGGACAACTTCGTTGTTACAAAACAACCTATGTATGGGCCAATATGGAGTTTAATGGGAAATTCAACATTGTGCTGGTAGTCCATAGGTTCAACATTATGGTTCTATATGAAGACAAGTGAAAACGTAATGTTAAAAAGGGTCATAGGTTTAACATGTGTGGCTCTGTATAGGGTCCACCGATAATTTAACATTATGCCCTTTCTTCGTAGATTTAATATGTGTGGTCATGTATGGGTTCTATCGGGAATTTAACTGTGCGCCGTTATGTCATAGGTTTAACATGTGTGAACATGTATGGGGGCAAACGGGGAATTAAGATTACATCGTAGGTTTAACACCTGGAGGCCTCTATACGGTCTAACGGGAAATGTAATGTAAAAAAATGTCTATAGGATTAACTCGTATCAATCTATATACGGTAAAACCGGAATTTAACATAACACCGCCATGTTGAAAAATGTATAGGGTCAAACGGAAACGTAATGTTAAAAATATCCATAGGTTTAGCATGGGTTGCTCTATATATTGTCAAACAGGAAATGTAATGTTTAAACTACATCTACTATCCAAACCCTGGAATGTGTTCTTCTGCTGTTTCTTCGTCTTTTTCTGATTCTGAAAGTTTCTCCTTATTCTCTTTTTCACTTTTTTGGGACAATCTGTAGACCAATGTTTGTTTTCTTGTGATAGCATGTCACTTTACGTTTGTATCTCTTTTCTCCTGTCTTAAAGGTTCCTTTTTTGACGTCGTGGACTTTAAAGTGTATTTTTAGGATGACTCTCTGTAAATCTTAAATCTCTGACCAGAAGTGTCAATCTGTTGTGGCTCTTCCATCTTCACAGATTGAAACTGTATGAGTCTTGTGGAATCAGTAATTTAAATATTCTTTTCTTATGTAAGGGTTTAGTTATATATATAAAGGGGTTATATATATATATATATATATATATATATATATATATATATATATATATATATATATATATATATATATATATATATATATATATATATACGGAGAGAGTTTGTTCGTGTTTTTTCTTTCCTGGTCCAACATATTTAAATTTCAAAAAACCAAAGTTCAAAGTTTTGTCTTTCATATTGCAACAAATTCATATTTCAAAAAACACACTTTATGTCTTATTTTTATTTTGTTGTTTTCATTGTTTTGTTTTTTTCTTTTAGGGTGCAACAAATTTACATTTCTGAAAACAAAGTTAATGGTTTCATTCATTCATCTGTCACACACAATGCCTTTGGCATATTCGGTCACTTTTATTTCAAGTGTCGAATCCAAGACTTTTCCAGTCATGTACATCCTTCCAGTCATAAATCTGTTGGTGTATCCAACTAGCTATACACTTCTTGGTAAGTATGAGGAGTAAAGTGCGACGAATGTCTTCCTCACACTGGGGGTACAGAAGTTGGTTTCATCATTATTCGTAGCACTTGTAACATAATGAATTATTAGTGCACAGATAAAGTTTTGGCTCTCGTGTCCTTGCATGTACTGTTCACAAATTTTCCACAAACAAGCTGCAGATAAACGAAATCCAAAAAATGTAGTTACTAACAGACACACACATACACACACACGACATCTCGTACAAAATTCAAAAGAAGATTATCGTCTTGTGGAATCAGTTATTTTAAAAGTACTTGGTAATCCATTAAGTTTTGAATGCTGTCATTGACTTACTTCCATGGAATTTGATGTAAAACGCACGACAGAAGTCGTGGCATGGAGTCTTATAACGTATTCGCAGTTGTCAATGTCTGACCATTTGAACATTTTCAAAGTGATCAGTCTTTTTATAGCATTCAGATATCAATGATTAAAAAATGTCTATGCCATTTGGGATGCAATTGTTATTTGCGTTTCACTTGAATCTGTACAAAATCTCTGTAAATGCGCTCAGGAAGTTCCAATGGTAGATTCTATATGTGCTCTTCTAAACTGTCCATTTATAAAAATGGAAGTTTGATGCCACACTAATTGCCGAAATGGTGTCATCGAAACCTTATATCCACATAGAGTTTTGTGTACGTCATAGTCTTTCCCAAGAACTAGCCTTCTTATACTATTCAGCAACAGTTTCAAAAAGTTGAAATCATGTGTCGTTTGCTTTTCAATTGAATCTGTACAAAATACTTGTAGATGTGTTGTAGCAATTCCAAAGGTAAATTCTGAATGTGCTTTTCTAAAGTATCCATTCACAGGAATGCATGGCGCAGTATCACTCTGGTTGCATGGAGTGGCATCACGTTTGTCTTCGTTTAACCTTTAGTAGGGTAGATGATATTTTTCTGTGTGGAATTCATCTTTCTGGATGAAGGTCTATACTCAAAATGATATTTATGCCTTGGGACTTTTTTATATTGGAGAACAGTACTGTATCAAAAACAAGCAAGCTTGGCTTAAGGTTTGGCGTACTTTTGTATCAAAGTAGGGAGTTCCATTCTCTTTTTAAATGACAAAATCTAAACTACATCGAAGTTATGCATCGTACATGGATTGTTTTGTACCTGTTAAGAAAAGCCTTTTTATGTCAGTCTGTAAAAACACATTAGCAAGGGTAAGAGTGCTTATCTACACTATACACACAAAATACTTATATACTATCACACAAGAGGGGTAAGGGGTTTCTGATTAGTTGGGGTTTTTTGTTGTTTTTTTTTTGGTAGAAGACAAACATATATAGAGGATATTTTCTTTTTATACGTTAATACCGGGGATATTTCATCGTGTGGTACAAAAAAACTGATCTTTCAACGAGTGGTGAAGCAACGAGTTAAAATATATCGCGTTTTGAACTATACCCGGTATTTACGCAGGAAAATAAAATTGTATTTTCATTACGTACCAAATTTGCTCCTGAATCGAAGTTTGTAGAATAAACTAATTCCTTGTCACACCATTCCCAACCACCTTTTCTTTAACTTGACCTCATTTTCAACCGTATAGGCTGATCATAAAAAATCAATGCTTTAAGAGAGCGATAGATTTAGGATGATCTAATCTGGTCCCATAAATTCCGTTGTTGATATTTTTTTACCCTATCTGACCACAAAGCAAGTCCTATTCAGCAAATACATCACACCGGGTTTTTAAATTGCCGTCAAGATAGTACAGGAGAATTAACTTCATAGAGACGTGAACGGCGAGGAGTTACATTTCTTCGGCAAAAAATAATGTCCATGCCTGAAAGGTAATGCAGTTTCCATTTATTTGTTCTAGCTCACAAAGTGCCAATGTTTCTTACCGCAAGTATTACTTCTGTAGGCACACACAACCAAGCGTCGTATGGTATGATGAAAATTTTAAAATAAGGATACTAATGTCTGCAATTAATTGATATGGCTTTAAGGATATTATTTCACATATGAAAATATAGCATTTAAAAAAAAATAAGAAAAATGTTTCACCAATAATTGTCTATATTTCACACTAACATATATAATAATTAGTGCAAATCTCCCTGGCAGATAGCTGCGTATATGATCTCCGGTGAGAGTCAGGTCCGGACTAGACTACACAGTTTAAGGTTATTAAATATTCATTCGAGGTGGCATGACAAAGTAACTGGTACACACACGAGGCATTGTACAGTTGCGGTCATGTTCTTATCCCACGTCTCGTAGTTTTCAATCATTCAGCTGATGAATACCGATCATGTATAGACCCCAATAATCTACAAAAGGTCACAGGCAAATAGATCCTGTTCGCTTGATAGCAAGGTATGTATTACCTTAAGTATTAATGACCGTGATATCATCGGCACCAACGTTTATAAGCAATACTTTCAATAAAATGGACTCACTATGCGGGGATCTTTACAATTTATTTATCTTTACAATATCTTTACAACATATTTCAAAATTATAGCAACTCTTAGGGGATTTTTTCCAAGAGCAATCTTGTAATTTCAAAGAAACGATGGTTTGTCAGATAGAAAGAATTAGCCGGTTGTAACGATGCAATAAAATGTTACGACTTTTTTTATTATAAAAGCAAACTTGAACGCTGGCACCTGATGAATCGAAGGCATAATAACTTCAAGGGTTCCAAAATGATTAAATCCAGTTAGCTAGTATTTTTCAACATATTTTTGTCTCACCTGCATAAGCATGGTCAGACATGAGTATCATTTTCTTTTCCAGTGGTTGTATAAATTGATGTGTTCAAACGTCTGCAAGTCAGATACAGCGGTGGGTGTGGGAGAGCTACATCACAGACTGAGGCAATTCCTTGTGTTTTTCATTTTGCTCTCAATGTAGAAATTTACGACAACTGTGTTGAAAATTGTACATAGGCCAATGTCATAAAAAGCTATCGACTTTTTGAAATGTTCATCTGTAGCCACTTGGTTCCTATGAAATATTCAACCTGGTTTGAAAGTTCGATCTTAACTGACGGTAGGATTTCTGTATATCAAGTTCGTTGAAGGCAAATGTTGGTATGATTAAATGAATTTCCAGTTTGGTCCTTTGAATCAAATAGATGAGTATAAAGTTACATTTTTGTTCTAAAAAGGCACCCAGATGATGCAAGGACCCACATGTATGCGGTTGATTGGCACAGATACGTAAATAGGTACAAAGATCTTGGTCCCACCAATAAAATTAACTTCAGTTCTTTGGATATTTTTACACCTAAATGTCATTTGTAAGCATGGTTTCTCAACAGCTCTTATATATCTTTTTTGTTGAGGTGATCAAAGTTTCAGTGAAATACGTTAAAGATTAATATTCCCAAAATTAGACATTTAAAGAAAATTGTTGCCAGAGACCAGTGGTACAGTCTACTATCGCCTCTCCTCGTCAAACCAAATGTCTCTCATGTTAAATGTTACAAATATTTGTGACTCTTTAAAATTTACATGATATGATGCTTATTCAAATATGGTGGACAAATCATAATGATGACTTAAGCCTTCTTCCATTCGTTGCCTTTTCCCTTATTCCTGTTACTGAATGCATCTTATCAGTAAATAATGCAGTCTATTTTAGTTACTTATTTCGTATAGAATAAATGAGATAACATTATTTGAGTACTGTGTCTAACTTAATAATATATACACCGTTAGCTACGTTCTCTGATTCCGTCTCAGATTTTAAGGACATTATTATTGGAGTACCTCAGGGACCAAATCTAGCCCCACTCCCTTTTTTCATGACATGAATGATTTTCCAAAGTGTTTGGAACATACTTTAGTGGTTATCTGGTACAAATGTTAGCATTATTGAGAGCAAACTAAATGAAGATTCACAATGTGCTATGAAATAGATGTATGTCAATAACCTAAGTCAAAATTTACAGAAAATCCAGTTCATGCTGACGTACTCAGCACAACAAGCAGCCAAATGTAGAGGATTGGACTTCGAAGTAAATTGTACAAAAATTGAAACTTATAAAATGTGCCAAACTTGCAGGTACCCGTATTGATAATACTGTATCTCGATCCTACCACTTTGAAACACTATTTATTCAAGTAACCAAGAAAACTAGAATTATAAAAACTGTTAGAAGTTTTATTTTGGATCAAATGATCCTAAAAGTGTACAATGCAGTTGTTTTTCCACATTTTATCTACTGCTGTTCTGTGTGGTGAGATCCATGTAATTCGTATTACATGCTGAGAGACTACAGTTTAGTCAAAGATATTTTAACATGTACTACATGTCTTTTAAACACTCTTAGATGGGTGCTAAATGAGGATTGCGTCATGTTTTGAAAGATGTTCTTACTTTCAAGGTCTCAAATAATTTAACGCCAGAGTCTCGTAATGTTTTTAAGTTTGTAAAGAACATTAGCACAATGAGTACACGGTAAAAATAATGATTTATCTATACCAAAACTTCAGACAGAGTATTTTGAGATATAAAACATATCACCTAATGTCTCAACTTTAACGCAACGATACCTCTACAAATATTTTAATGAGTAATCCTGATTTTGTGACAGCATACCATTTGGTTTTGGTACCGGTGATATATCTATGTGATAATAGTACGTTAACCTTGTACAAGTTATATTAACGTCTGCTATATTTGTATTCTTGTATGCAGTAGATGTTAACATTGTTGATTCTTTACTAATTACATGTATATTTGTTTTAATTGCAGGGTCATAATGTAAACTAGCTGTTATCTAATTATGACATCTGAATATATATATATATATATATATATATATATATATATATATATATATATATATAAAGGATATTATTATTTTATTCATACATATCTTCCAACACATGTAGATTATTTCCCCCAACATAGTGGCCGTATTGTTGAGGTGCATCTATTCCATGAATGAATTGCCATTTACCTTCCGCTACTTCACAATACTTCTATACCTTGAACTGTTCCTTTCCAGCGTTTCTGCATAATGTTGTACTCCTCGTTGCGTTTACTGATCATTTAATAATAATAATAATAATAATTATAATTATTATCACCATTAGTGATGTTCTTATTATTATTATCAATAGATTATAAGATAAATGAATCCATGTAGTTTACATTACGTAATACTGACACAACTTCAAAATTTAAGCATATCGCATTGTATTATTCGTTTTATACTTTATTAGTTTAGTTTTTATGTTACTATTTACAAAGCAAATTTTTTCATAATATATTTGGATATTGTTGTGCCATGTGTTAGGAGGCGCGTATTTGTTGGTCTAGCATGTTGTCAGATACCGACTCTCTGAACATACTGAAATACAAATTACTGAATGGTGAGTATGTATAATCTGTGCTTAGTTCTTCTATTGACATGATATTCAAGACAAGGTTTTCAAACCACTCAACGAGGGATTTGACTCCAGTTCTACATCACATATCAAATTCATCAGACATGCAACTGAATAATCCGGTGCCTATCACGAGAATCCCACACTTCACAAAGCCTTGTCTTAAAGATGCACTATTTTAGTGAGTGCATTTTTAAGCAGATAACATTAGGGACATGTTTTCCAAATAGGTAAATAGTGATCATTAACGTAGAATTAAACAGATTTCAGCAAAGGCTGAGGGTGAGAATATACCTTCTCACATTTGAAGTACTTGCTGCCAATATAAAACTCCATAAACATCAATATAGATACATTTCAAACTTGTCATAAAATGTTGAAACTGAATCGGTACAATGATTAGCAATGCGAACCTGATCCTTCTATGAGTACCACCTTCAATTCAAACCCAATCCCTCCTCGCTACAAAGCGTCAAAATACCTACAACATGCAATTTTTAACGAATCTAAATTTCACAAACTTGGAGATATTTCATATGTAAGGCGGTGACAATTGAGTCCCAAATATTACACTAATGAACATGAAAATGGATCATGAAGGGACTAATTTCACACAAAATCACTCAGTGTGATCAATATATTTAAGCGAATAAAAGAGGAAAGAGAAAATACTTGACAGTCTCTCATGCTCATTGTAGGAGATGGCATAATTTCAAGTTCTAGAAATGTTTCCGATAATTCCACGGAGCTGTATAATTCTTAAAGTTTAAGTAGCAGTACTGAATCCAGAATGTACTGTATAATAATAATAATATCACTGAAGCAGAATATCCATACACAAAATGAACCGCTCTCGTTTATGACCTCTCAGGCTGACGAACTATGCTAGAATGCCAAACACAACAATACATCTTATTATATAGCTTCTGACTGTGCAGAACAGAATAAGGAAAACTAATTTAAACTGTATTGCGACTTAAAAACAGTTTAATCCTTCTTGAAAACAACCTTCTCCGAACCAATCAGAAACTAGGTTATGCGTGACACCGCTAAAGTACCTGTGCACTGACGTTATTACCAGTCAACAAAGTATTGACTTCTTATAGACTAGAATCCAGGTCAATAGTTCAACAAATTATCACGCTCTAGGTCACGTGACATGATTCATGTTTAACCGACAATATTTCCCAAAACCAATGTACTGAGTCACATTGAAATACCGTATATGTACTTTCTGCAAGACGACAACTGTTAGACTGTTATGCAGAGATCATAAAACTATACCATGATTTAAAAACAAAATGATACATAATTGCGTAACACTTGTGTGATATTCCATATTCACAAGGATTGCTTGGAATTAATAATATTTGGATATAGCTGATTCTTGTTAGTTCGTCAGCACAGTGGTGTTTTCATTCGGAATATTCTTGATTCGGAATATTTGGATTAACTTCCGGATTTGTGAACTTTAGAACAATTTAGGACTTTTAAGGATATTCTATACTATAAGTTATTTTAATTCTTTCACTTTTATATGATCAACCCAAACATATGAGACAGGTACACCCTATTAGAGAAAAGGAGGTAGACAAATATTTTCTCAGTTTTGAGAAAATTTCTGATAATTTGACACGGCCGCAAGATAAGTGGACCTCATTATTGCAGAGTGTGTTTACTGGCAAAGCTAGTGATGTTTATACTTCACTCTCAACTGAACAATCCGCTGATTATGAAGTGGTCAAAGAAAATGTCTTGAGGGCTTATGAGATGGTACCTAAAACTTATCGTCAAAACTTTAGAAATTGTAGAAAGGAAACTGCACAGACTCATTTAGAATTTGCATGGGAGAAAGAGCGTTTGTTTATGAGATGGTGTACGTCCAAGAAGGTTGATAAAGATTATGATAATCTTAATCAACTGGTGTTGATTGAAGAGTTCAAGAATTGTGTCAGTAGTGACATTAGAATATACCTTGATGAGAAAGGGGTTGAAACTTTAGATAAAGCAGCTAGTACAGCTGATGAATACTCTCTGATTCACAAGGTTCCATTTATAAATAAATCTTCCTCTCAGCAAGCTTATGTTAAGAAACCATTTCAGACTCGTTTGAGTAATTACAGACCTCAGGCTGGTGTAACTGTGAGGATTCAAATTTCCGATAAGGAGTATCAGAAAACCTTATCTCTTGCCATGTGCTCCTTTTGTAAGAGAAAAGGACACGTTATTTCTGATTGCTTTTGGTTGAAAAATTCTAACAGAGCAGTTCCAAATGCTCACGTTTAAAAGACGAAAAGGTCAGGTTCATGTATCAAGAAAGATACTTGTGTGGAGGCGTGCATACCTCAGTCTGCTTTTGTAATGAAGAAATACAAACCATTCATGTCGAAGGGTTCGGTGTCACATGTTGGTGACTTGGATAAGACTACTCCTATTAAGATATTAAGAGACACAGGAGCTTCTCAGAGTCTATTGTTAGATAGTACTTTGCCTTTTTCTGAGAAGACTTCTACTAGTGAAAGTGTTCTAATACAGGGGGTAGAATGTGGATATGTTAATGTCCCTCTTCATTGTGTTAATTTGTCATCAGACTTAGTTTCGGGACCTGTGACCATAGGAGCTGTGGCTTCTTTGCCTATAAAGGGCATTCATTTATTACTAGGTAATGACCTAGCGGGAGATAAGGTCGTGGTTAATTCACTTGTAACTGACAAGCCTAGGATGGATCAACGAGTTGATCCTATTGAAGTTGAAATCCCTGGTTTATATCCAGCTTGTGCAGTTACTAGAGCTATGGCAAAGTGTGCTCTTGAGAATGATGTTGTTGAACAGGATGTATTTCCTTTAGCGACACTTTTTTGGGTTCGGCTTTAAATGAGGTCACTTTTGCTCCTAGTTTGGATCAATCAAGTATTGATCACAGTGATATTCTTTCGGCTACAAAATCTCAGAACTTTAATCAGGGTGATAAAAGACAATCACTAGTTGTCTTACAACAGGAGGATCCTGATATCTCCTGTTTGTTTCAGAGGGCTATGACTGAAACTGAAGCCACGCAAGAAGGCACTTGTTACTTCTTGAAGAATGGGGTCCTTATGAGAAAATGGAGACCACTCGGGGTACCCGCTGGTGACGAGTGGTCAGTTAGTTATCAAATTGTAGTTCCTAGGTCATATCGACAGGAAATACTTAGTTTAGCCCATGAAACGCCGTTGTCTGGTCATTCAGGAGTTAATAAGACCTACCACAAGATCCTAAAACATTTGTATTGTCCGAAAATGAAAAGTGATGTTTCTAAGTTATGTAGATCTTGTCATACATGACAAATGGCGGGAAAACCCGAACAGAAGACAGTTTAGATCCTCTGCCTACCACCTTCAGAGTCAAGGTGCTTTGAAAAGGTTCCATCAGACTTTAAAAAATATGATTAAATCATATTTTTATGAGACAGAGAAAGACTGGGATGAAGGTGTGCAATTGTTGTTGTTTTCTGCACAGGAGTCAGTGCAAGAGTCTCTAGGATTTAGTCCTTTTGAACTTGTGTTCGGACACTCTGTCCGGGGTCCATTCAAATTATTGAAAGAAAGACTTCTTTCTACTGAAAAGCCAGAATTAAATCTTTTGGACTATTCTCTAAATTTCATAATAGATTGTCAAAGGCTTGCGATATGGCAAGAACTAATCTAAAATCGGTCCAGTCGAAAATGAAATTGAGGTAAGACAAACAAGCGAAAGATAGGAGTTTTCAGCCATGTGATAGAGTTTTGGCTCTGGTACCCATACCCCAATATCCTCTTCAGGCTAAGTATTTTAGCCCTTATACCACTGACAAAAAAGTGAGTGATTTAAATTACATTATTAATACTCCTGGGAGGAGAAAGCAGAAACAACTTTGTCATATTAATATATTGAAACAATATGTAGACAGAGATATCCATATAAATTATCCAATTACTTTAGTAGTACCTGTCCCACACATTCAACATTTGAATGAAGATGAGAAATCGGATAGTGATGATTTCGAAGTCACTACTCTTCGCAATTCGGAAATTCTGGACGATCTGGACCAGAAACTTTCGCATCTACTGCCGCCTGAGATTAACGAACTGAAGAAACTGATAAAAGAAAATGAACATTTATTTCCAGATATTCCCACACGAACCAACACAATTTTCCATGATATCGAACTAATAAATTCAACACCTATAAAGCAACATCCTTATAGGATGGATCCTCTCAAACAAGACTATCTGAAGAAAGAAATTCAGTATTTACTGGAAAATGACTTTATTGAACCAAGTAAAAGTGACTGGAGTTCACCATGTATTTTAGTGCCGAAACCAGATAAGACTTTCCGTATGTGTACTGATTATCGAAAAGCAAATAGCGTCACAAAGACAAATTCATTTCCAATTCCTAGAATTGATGACTGTATTTACATGATTGGAAATGCCAAATACGTCACAAAATTTGACCTATTGAAGGGATTCTACCAAATTCCACTTACGGAGAGAGCTAAAGAAATTTCAGCATTCGTGACTCCAGATGGACTTTACCAATGCAAAGTCATGCCATTTGGCATGAAGGTCCCCAAGTTCTTTGCAACGTTTGATGAATATGATAACATCTGGAATAAGAAATTGCTAATCTTACATCGATGACGTCATAATCTACAACGACACGTGGCAAGATGACATGAAAACAATTAAGCAGTTCTTCAAAAGACTCAGCGAAGCAACTTTGACCATGAATCTGAATAAAAGTGACCTTTGTCGTGCCTGTGTTACCTTTTTAGGGCATGTTGTGGGACGTGGACAAATAAAACCAAGAGAAGCTAAGGTTAAGGCTATTTTACATTACCCCTAGTCGTAACAAAACATAATCCCATGATCGGTCTTCTAAAACTATTTAGTGCTACGTCGAAAAGTAAACTCGATCATGTTGTACGTACGAATTAAATCCCGGAAACTGATCTAGATTACTTTAGACGTTTTAACTGTTGTATAGAATAAGGCCCATCGGACACTAAAGCCGCCTTTAACAATCATATTTTGGAACAATGTTTAATAATATTTACATTGCTTACAAAAACCGTTTAAAACGACTCCAATGAGAGCAAACAAACTAAAGTGACCAGACCAATTATGCAACGTTTTACCTGAGGTACGATGATATAGCTGCCGCGTGTCAGATGGGAGGTCTCGATGACTGGTGCTGTCTTAAAATTAAGGTTAGCCAAATCTCTGTTTAAAGTAGACATCACTGGTTGCAAATTAGGGAAGTGACATTCCCAGTTTGACAATTTCTATTTATCAAGCAACGCAAATGAATGTAACAATCGTGTTTGAGTCTTTCAGAACTACTAATGCTTTCTCGAAAACATGTTGAAATGTGCATGTCCTTTGCACCAATAGTAGAACTTTTTAACATGACGTTGAAACGTGCTATTTAATGTTTCATCCCTTATGATGTTAAAGTTCCTTCATATTTTTCAATCGTTTAAATTGTTCGTGCAATGGTCGTAAATTGTTCGTGCAATGTACTAATTCAAGCAATATTGACATAGTCTAGATAATTATTATGTTTTATCTTTTATTTGTCAACCACTGTTTTATGATGCGCATAATAAATTAGAATAATACATGTTGGCATAGCTACTATCTGTAGTCATTCACTCGTAGCTCCTCTGATCTTAATGCCACTGTTAGTTTCCATGGTGACTTCTTTGACGAATACAACATGCGTATATGCGTATATATATATATATATATATATATATATATATATATATATATATGTATGTATATATATATATATGATAAGAACAACAAAATTAAGATTAGTCCATTTTTAACAGTATGTAAAGTCAACGAATATAGTGTACCAACTCTTTTTTAACTTGAAGACTCCTCAAAAGCAAATAATGAAATAGCTATTCAGTTTATTTAAATAAAATCCGAGAGTTAAGAAATGGGTGCTATTGCTCGCAGCAACCATAATAATGGCGCATATTTTATCGTTACTGTCTTACTTGCTTTAGATTGCTAATTATGTTATTTGTTTTAACAGATTTCCGCCTTGAGAGCGTTAAATTAGGATGTATCGTAGCAAATAGAGCCGTAGAAACGTGTTCCTTTTTGTTCATTTCTTGTTTTCTATCGTCTTAGTAAACATCTACAGGCAAACATAATATAGATATTGTAAAGCAATTACATTTTTCTGCTTTTTCCTTGTCTTGTTTATATAAACGTCGTATGTAGATTTGTGCCCTTGATAAAGAAAACAGTAGATTATAAAAGCGCTTGGGCTGTTTTAACGCCAGTTGTGCACTTTTGTTTGTCTGTTTTCGTTTCATATCTCTCTCTCTCTCTCTCTCTCTCTCTCTACGAAATGAAACGAATCGACCCATGTCTGTTCTGTCTGTACTTTCAACACAATTATTGAAAAACATGTCAGCAAATCACAGTCAAGTTTCTAACAAACGCATCCATGTCAAACTGCATTTTCGAAACTTATAGACCAGTGGCTACTACTGATGGAATCGGGCGAACGTACTGTCGCATATTCATTGATTTTAAAAAAGGATTCAGCCTAGTTGACCATTCGGTGCTCATTTAAAAACTATCAGCCTACAAGTTTTCTTCAAACTTGGTTACTTGGTTCACTTCGTATCTCATTAACAGACCCCAGGTTGTTTGTACGGGTAAATATCCTTTCGATTCAAGTCCTATTTTAAATGGTGTTCCTCAAGGCTCTATATTAGGGTCTGTTCTTTTTATACTGCTTATCGATGACGTAGGTTCATATCCAGTGTACTGTAACACTGATCTTTTCGCTGATGATTCTACACTGCATGCATCTGGTAAATCTCTTGACTGCATTGAAAATAAACTTCAAATCGACCTCAACAATGTATCAGTTTGGTGTCAACGACAGAATGCATATTAATGAACTTAACAAAATGTATGACAATCGGAACCCGGTATCGCCTATCCAATAACATGGATTTACTTCTAATTCAAATGGTTTAGACGTGTATAGTGTTAAAAACCGAAAACTTCTTGGTATCTATATTGTTCAGCACCTCAGTTGGAATACACATATCAATAACATTTCTGCAATGGTCGTCAAAAGAATACCTCTCTTAAAATTATTGTAAAAATTTCTACCTCTCCAGTCGCTTGAACTGTATTTTTCGGGATATACACTATATTTACTGTTGTTTGATATGGGGAAACACGTCCAATTACAATCTATCGAGTACTGACACAGTCCAGATAAAAGCTGCAACAAATAATTCTGAAACATCCTATTACGATTCCCTCGAATGTTTTGTTTTCACGTCTACAATGACTAGATATACAAAAACGTATTCTTTATTTTAAAAGAATCATGACAAATAAGTCTCACAACGATCTTTCCCCAGATTATAACTCTAACATAACTAAGATCATCAAATGCTGAGCGTAATCTCCGATCAACAACTAAAAACGAAATCCTGTTTTTTTTTTCTTTCTCTTCTTTGTTTTACATATATTATGTGGTTATAAGCATTAATTCGGACTGCAAATTACTTTATGATGCTGATGATACCACAAGACTCTTTTTTACACAAAGATCCTAATTTTATATCTCAAAAACTGGGACAACAACTTGAATCATCTAATCAGTAGTTAGTTGATAATAAACTTCGTCTTGTTAAAACAAAATGTATTATGCTTGGGTCGAAAACGCAAACGAAAACAATATCGAATGTTTAAGTGCTGAATATAATGGTTATGTCGTTAAGTCAAATAAATCAGTATATTATCTAGGTTTTACTTTGAATCAACATTTTTCTGGAATAGACTTGAATGCAGAAAACAATAGAATAGCATATATTAACTTGTATGGCCCGACGTCTGATTATCCGAATTATTAAGACGAAATGGAAGAAATAATTGAAGAGTTTAACAATCCAATTATTATTGTATGTGGTGCCGTTCTGCTAGGAGTGGATCCGAATTTGTATTTGGACGGGTATGTAAATATTAATAACCCAAAACTAGAGATCGATTAAAAACACTCATTGAAGACAAAAAATAGGGTACACTATTATAAACTATTGTAGAGTTTATGAAACTTATTCTGGATACAATTTCGATTGCTCTTGAATTTCAACTTAATAACTTTACACATGAATAGATTTTGGGAAATTTAATAAAAGTCTTTTAAAGAATCTAGATTATGATAAAGAAAGCGAAAGAGAGGATCAATATACAAATAAATACTATTACTACTAAGACGACTTCAGAATAGAGCTGAATTTTTTAATAACAGTATTCAATATATTTCTTTATCAAATACTTAAAATGCTTACGTTCATAGTATTTCACTTTTATGAGCACAAATACATCACAGATTTAAAAGCACCAGTGAAATCATGAACTTCTATCAACGGTTTAGTTAATCCAGAAATACGTCAAACAATTTAAAATCCTGAACATGTGTCAACGGTCCCATGAATCTTAGAACACGTCGTTGTTTAAGGTAATCAAATAAGTCAGTGTTTAATGTACACAAACAAGTCACTGTTTTATGGGCAGAAGTAAACTCCTTAACATGTGTCAAATTTCAAATGTATCCTGAAATAGGGCATTGTTGCCATGATTGACTGGTTGCACAAATCAACGTACATCGTGTACAAAACTTTGGACAAAATTGCAATTGTTTCAGTTGGTATCATTTCAAGATCCAGCACTATGAAAATTGTGAAAGAAATGAATTCATTCATTTGTAAAATGCAATATGAAGTACAACACATTAAGGACTTTCTCCAAGACATTAAACGTTGTACTAGCCGTGGAAAAAAGTTTTATATGGAAAGTGGCTCTTAATAGACACGAAACACATTCTTATCTACAGAAGTAAAGCATTTCTGAAATGTAGGAAAGACTTGTCTCTACTCCTGTTGCTTTATCCTTATGACTCTGCTTTGCGGTGACTTCGTGTTTCGTTTCATGTTTTGCTTCACACTTTGGGTTTGATTCTAACTTTAAAATGATATAGCCTAGACATAGCAAGGTAAAAATATTGAATACTGATATTGAATTGACTAATGCATTTATTGTTTCTGTTCTTAAATTCCTGACAACTGGTCTCTCTTAACTACGCTGCACTATTTTAAGTGCAGGCAAATTAATTATTTTTCTGTTTAGTTCATATAGCATTGAAATCGTCATCCTTCATTTATTTAAAATTCAATATATATTTCACTAATGGCTTTTTAGGTGTGTGTTGGGTGGACAAAAAAGAAAAATATATCAGTATTGTTTGTGTTTGATTGTGTTACAAACATAAAATCTGCGTCCAATCATGAGTAAACCAAATGAAAAAGACCCATGCAAATTCATGTTATATCGCAGAAAACCACCTTGCCTTCGGACAGACGTACGGACAGACGCTGTCGGAGTTGTTATTAATCAACATCCTCACACTCTCATATAAATAGAAGGTACAGCAAAATAAATTCGAATTTATTTTAAAAACTTACAAGTGCGCTCAGACTCTCTTATAATTGACATGTTCAGCAACACACACACACACACAAATACACACCACCGCCCCTGTGCTCTTAAAACTTCCTTTTCTATACATCCTAACATCACATTTTTGTATAAATTTACAAATACCATCTCAGTCTCATGTGCCTTCTACGTATGTTTTTTTCTATTATTAGATATATTTACTAGATATATTTTTTAGAATCCCCAGGAACAAAATTACAATGCGACAAAAGTTGACAAAGGTTGGCGACACCCGACTGAAAAACTGAGCTTAAATTCTTTGAATTACTCACACATGTGATCACATTTTCATATCAAAGTAACTAAATAACTCCAATTGTTTCGTAGTTACCAAATTGAACGTAAAACACAACTCTGAATCATTTAAAGCGGTGGTGTCCGTATTGTTCATGCGTTTAGAATTGATTGAAATGTACACAGTTTATTTGACTCGCATGAGTTAATCTTTTCACAAAGTTTAAGTAACATTGTTAACACATATACTAGTTTCCAATCGAGTTATTCAAAAGGAATTTCTTAATTGCTTCATTACATTTGTGAATGTCCAAATATCCAAATAGTTGAACTGATTGGGCTATTTATGTCAATAAATACATGATTTCAACCCAAATGATTGTTGTACGGTATTATTGATTATCATGATAGATGTGGCACAGATGCATATATATGAAACTAAATAGATCATATGAAAAATGACAGGAAATTCAGTAATTGGACAATCCCTGCTTCATTAGCCCTAATCTATATCAGTATCATTATAGTGTTCGTCCCTATCACTGAAAGTTTGTGAATGGTTATATTTAAATCACGTGTCATTCTTTCCCAACAACGATAATAAAGCCACACAATAAACAAAATCTTACCCTATCCGTTCAAGGACCTGTTTTTCCGAATTACCGTTCGTTAGGAATAGTGATACGAAAATCTATCAAAAGTTTTGAATCTGACGTAGATGTACAGCGTATGGTCTCGTCAATGTTCATGCCAGCAGATAAGCCTTATTGGTGTGTTTTAACATACACGTGTAGGGATCGAAATACTAATTATATTCCCATAGAACTTAATGTAATATATAAAACAATAAAATTAATTTCTTAATTTTTGATTAGCATACAAACCACGCATGCTTCCATTCATTAGAGTTAGAGAAATTTGTCCAGCCTTGATAAACAGGTGTTTTACAGCATTTTCTTGCGTCTCGTGCTGCTAAACAGGGGAAAAATTTAAATCAATTTACAAGCCAATGTGTGCATCTCAAAATATTTAGTACTCTCTTTTTTATTCCCCTACCAGTAGACTGGTTCTCTGGCTGCAAAATAATTAGTGGTCCAATATCTATAACAAACATCAATTTTGTACATTTTTGTAAATTTACAACCTTACAACACCAAGTATGCACTACACTAATTAGGGCGGTATTTTAAGCACATACAATTATAATAATCCACATCTATGTAATGCCAATGGATGATAAGAATGAATGTTGCTTTGAAAGAAATGTTCCATTGTTCATACATTATAGATGTAGATAACTGAATAAATGCAAGGATGTTAATACTTGGTCTCATGTTTTTTCTTAATTCATTTTGTGTCGGCGATACCCATTTGCATGCATGCAATATGCACCAATGGGCATTATGTAATAAGAGGTATCAAATTACACAACCCCCTGTTTTCATCGCTTTCTGGTGCAAATATGATATTTTGTACACCTAAATTGTTCTTCATTAGAGTTTTTGTTTTCTTGAATCATATATTAAGAAGTGTTTATGCCAGCTAAGATGTTCAGTTTGCTTTGCATCACTTGTCACATGAGAAATTTATGAAAGTAGGGGTCTGCAACCAAAGACCAAAATAGATGTGGCCAGTTTGTCAGCTGATATTAACTTTCCTTGATGCAAAGAAATAATATAAACACTGCAAACTATTATTCTAACAGTACAAAAAATACAACAATCACACTTTGAAGCTCAAGTCATAAACTACAGTCATATTAAAGTGTCAAAAATGACAAAAGTGAAAAGGAAAACCAAAGGTTATTTTAATAGGTGACGCTTTCATTTCAAACCAGGAAGTATTCCTCATAACAAGGGTGTAACAAGTGAGAAAAATGTAGAGAAGGATGCCACAAAAACACAATATGAAAGACTTTTGGAGGGAAAGTACAGTCTTGTTGAAGAGAAAAGAAAAGAAAAACGGGTTCAGTCCTTGCTACTCACAAAGAGTTTTGGTGCAATACAAGTTCCTAAGGCTGACTAACAAGAAAGATTCATATGCTGATCTGCATGTCGAGGACTCCAAACAAAGGAGGTAAATAAAAATGTAATATTATTTAATCTTACAAAAAAGCATTAGCATTTAATTGCATATAGTGATTCATGAAGAAATGTAATCGGACTGAAACAACAACAACAACAACGACAACAAAAACCAAACACGCTATGAATAACAAGAAAAAATTTATCCAAAATACAGCTGACAAGATATTGGACGAAAGATCATTTATTCCGAGAGACAAGGCTCTTCACACAGTTCCTAATTGCAACTAAAAAATGTACTATTTTAAACTTCAGACAGATGTTATAATGGAGGTAACCTATACACTCCAACTAACACCTTGGCACAGAGAATTGTAAATTAGGTTGAAATTAAGTCACGTGCAATATACTATATGATAAATGTTAGATTCTATGTGACAAGAAAGACAATATATTCATAACTTTCATGTCAAGTCCAGTGATAAGAGCATACACAGGAAAAATGTAGCAAAGATCTTGAATGAAATCAGAAAAGTGAATTTGATTCGATGTGATACAGAAATTATTATTTGCATTTTAATGCAATATGTGCAATAACGCAGTGAATTTAGGAGTTGCGAAAACACCGTTCCACCCTGCAACTCAGTCCTGTTACATTCAGGTAGAAAATGTAACTAAAAATAACAAGGCGATTCATGTGGCTACTGAAACCAAACCATGCCCCTATGATCAATTTCATGCATGTCAGGAAGTTGTTAACTATGTCTATAGTGCAAATATGCTGTTCAAATGGATATTTACGATGAAATATCACAGTCAACAGAGGGTCTATTAGAACTTAAACTTTAATCTCACATGGATGTAAAAATTGTGACAATGTATTCAGATAATAGTAGCCATTGGGCAACTGTAAAGCTTTGTCAGGTTATTTTCCATAATGTTATGCATTTTTAATTGTGCGTGTTACTCCAGAAATAATTCATAAATCAATCAATGACACCGAAATAATTGCAGAAATGCACACAGTTGCCATGGATACACACACTTCTCCTACCCTATAGGGATCGGAACACTAATTCATTTCCCATAGAACTTAATGTCAATATATAAAAAATAAAATTAATATAGTTAGAGAATCGTTTTTCAGCTCTGAAAAACAGGTGTTTCGCAGCATTTCTTGCGCCTCGTGCTGCTAAAGAGAGGACTCCCTGGTCTGCAGGTAATAACAGAGTCCATATGCTATTTTTTGCAGTGGGATATGAAATACAGGATATCAAAATAAAAGTAAATATTTCGTTGTCAATTATAGCACATAGATTGAAGTTTATGGAATGTATCAAGGAAGAACAATTAAATCCATTTACAAGCCAATGGGTGCATCTCAGAATATTGAGTACTCTCTTTTTTATTCCCCCGCCAGTAGACTGGTTCTGTGGCAGTAAAATAATTAGTGGTTCAATACCTGTAACATATTTATTCTGCACTGATCTGTGATTGAAACTTGTTTATCCAACTGAAACCGCTGTAAGAAAACCCCGCATGCACGGCCTACACCAACTTTAGATAATGGTATGTCAGTGTGTCACATCGGCCAATAGGTTTCCTTTCTTAAATTAATTTCGGTCACATATGTCTCGCAACGACTGAAATACCTTCGTAAATTAATAGGCTCGGCGCACTGACGCAGTTCAACAAGGTCCGTAAGTTCAACGTTTAACTTGTATTTATTTATTTATTTATTTCGGTAGGTAGGTAAGATCAACACAGAGCACTTATAGTAATACACAGAATAAATATAAGTTATACACATAACACACGACACAGCACGGAGATAAAACAGATACAATATACATTTAAAATTAAAACAATGCATTACATAGATACTACACACAACACTTACACGCGCAATACAAGAAACACAACACCAGAGATGTACATTTACCATGAATACACACTAATGCACATTATTAGATTGAAAGAATTAATATGATTATAAAAATAAATAGAAATATAAGAATAGGAAACTATTTTTGATCCATCACGAATGAGCAATAAAAGCATAAAAAACTTATTCCAATGGGACTCCTGGAGGAGTAAGATTTGGGAGCAGGGTACATGCAACAAATTAAAATTGTATATAAGATTATCTAAGAAATTACCTTTACAATCAATAATTACTATAGGATTTCAGAGATAAACATTCTACTACAACAAATTAAAACTAGTAAAGCATCATTAAACTCTGTTCTCTTTGTTTCTTTGATCTGTTGTGATTTACAAAATAGGACTTACCAGCAGATTTAAAATGACCTATATTTGAGATGTTCTTGATAAAGCTTAGTGATAGGTTCAAATTTGTATGATTTTATAAAAGAATAGGTTGAGACTATATCGTACTAACAAATGGTGTAAGGAAATTAATTTACTACACCTAGTGGCATAATGGTCTTGATAACTTATTTTCACAAACGTTTGGCCTTTGCATGATATACATTTCTTATTGAAAATTCTATGAGCACGATTGAGTCTACATTGTTTCACTCTAACCATCAATTTAAAGGGAAACGAACTGCATGAGACAAACCGGTTTTATTAAATGTACAATGTGTAGAAAATTCTGTGTTTACCGAAGTATTGCTTCTAAGCACTCCTCTAAGGGATACGTTATCGCTTTTCTTTTCTCAATCGACGACTTTTCCGATGCACATTGTTCATTAGGTGCTATATAGTTTATACGTCGTTGAATTCATTTTAATTATGTATCATATTATTTCAAACAGTAGTGTTCATACCACGCGAGTAATAAAGTCTGTTGGCAGAGAATTGGTAGTCAATTTATTGGCTTGAGACCGGATTTGAACTAGTGACATCACAGCTATATCTGCCATATGATTGTCGTAGACCAAACTATCGGCACTAAAGTTTGAAATTAATGGGAACTATCTTTAAAAGTGCTCAGTGTATTTGAATAAAAGATTGGTATACATTTCCATTCACGTAGTATAGTCATTCAAATGAAAATAAGAATTATTTTTCCTTTAAAGAATGTATACGCGTTCAAATCCATACTGTCTGATGCTTGATTTAGGTTTAATGTTATTGATAAATCTTTAAACTTTATTCTGTGCTGCAAGAAGTTTGTTTCTGAAATTAATTATCTAGTGAACAAATAAAATTGTTCATTCACTCCAGTGAATTATCAAAATTATTTATCGTGCAAAATCCACTAATTCGCGGATGAGCATAAAAAAATTCTGGTTTTTATATCCCAAGCCTTTGTGAAATGTAAATTTGTAACGTTCACGCTATTTGTGTCTTTATCTGAAATACTGAACTCGAATTTATATCAAACGTGATGATATATTTCCTGCGCACATCAGCTGATCAATATGTAATTCGGTTCATTAGTTAAGATGAAGTTCGTTTTAAAACAGTTGAAAGTTTAATCCATTTCTTTTGTTTTCCGGTTAAGTATAATGATTTTATTAAATTATCTTCTTGTCAGAATCAGAAAATCCGGATCATGACTCGACGCGTCTCGTCATGATCCGGATTTTCTGATGCTGACAACCCCACGTGATCTAGCAATCAAGATCGCATTAGTATGATAATAATATATATGTAAAAATTAAGAACTATTGTTACGACTAGGGATAATGTAACAAAAGAAAATATACAAAAAGCTATCAAGATTTAAAATACAAATCTTTAATTTCCTAAAATATTAAAATATTTCAAAAAACAATTAAAGTGAAAGAATTAAAAATAACTTACAGTATACAATATCCTTAAAAGTCCTAAATTGTTTTAAAGTTCGCTGATCCGGAAGTCAATCCAAATATTCCGAATGTAGTATTCCGAATGAAGTAACCTTCACTGTACTAATGTGCTAATAAGAATTAGCTATATCCAAGTAATCCTTACAAATATGGAATATCACAAGTTCTAGAAATGTTTCCGATAATTCCACGGAGCTGTATAATTATTCAGGTTGAAGAAACAGTACTAATCCAGAATGCACTGTACTTATAATAAATAGATCTCCAAAGAAGAATATCCCACACACAAAATGAACCGATTTCGTTTATGACCTCTCAATCCAATGTAATTATGAAGAATGCCTAAACACAGGATTATTTCCTATAATATAGTCTCCCACTGCGCAGAAACAAAATAAAACTCATTGCGTCTTTGATAAACAACAGGACATTTCGAAACATTGCAAGCCTCTCCGAACCAATTAGAAATTAGGATATGTGTGACATCTCATTAGTACCAATGTACCAATGTTTATAAACAGTAAATAATGTATTTTCTCATAGAATCTAGGTCAGAAGTTCATACTCTCTCACGCGCGGAAAAAACGTCACATGACTAAAGCTACAAGCGACAAGTCCAATGTACTCAGTGAAATATTGATCGAGCCTACCGTGTGTATACTCACAAGACGACAGCTGTTTAGACTAAAAACAGAGATCATAATCTAATAAACTATACCATTTTTAAAAGGAAAATGATATATCATTCCTTAACACTATCATTGAAGAGAAAATGGAATGTGGAATTTAATTCTTGATATTTTAGTGAATGGTTCAAGAATACAATCATCTCCTTAATTTTTCAATTTAAAAGAAACGAATTCTTTTCCGCATTGTAAATAAGAGACATCATGATGATCTGATCAATTTATCTATGTTGCAATTGAAACTATACATTTTACATATGAAAATTTACTTGCGAATCACCAGAAATTGTTCACTTTAGAAACATAAAATTCACGTCTGAAAGTATTATGCAGATGTGAATTCTAAATGACACCAAATGCCATTTATGCAACACCAAAAAAAAAACGTTTTTAGATGTCCATATGTATGTATGTATGTATGTATGTATGTATGTATGTATGTATGTATGTATGTATGTATGTATGTATGTATGTATGTATGTATGTATGGTCAAACTGCCTTAAAAGGTCACGTTTGTTAAGCAGCCACCAGCCTTACACAGCCACATTTTTTAGGTTTGCTGAACCAAATTATCTTTAGAAGTTTACTTCTTTTGGGTAATCACTTCCTTTGGGAGGCCACTTGTCTTTTCTCCCACTAGTGACTGTGTGGATGCAAGTTTGTATGTATGTACGTGTGGATGTGCGGATGTATGTATGCATGTGCTTATGTATGTGTTTATCTATGTCTGTCTGTATGTATGTATATAAAAAAGCATTGCATGTTAAGATGCTTTTAGGTGATCACGATTGACATTAATCCTGTGACGGAAAAGGAGTGATCGGCCAAGAACGGAGTTAGCGTGAACACTATTAAATTTAAATGAAAATCGAAACAACATTCCATAGATAAAGTTACAAATGAAAACATACATGAAATGAATTTCTTTAGACTAAATATTAATTAAGGCTTTTTTAGTATTTGAAACCTAATACAAAATTCTTTAAAAAAGCAAATAACCAATTAACTCAAATGTAGCCAAAATATATTTGAGATTTAGCACACTCGAATCTTTGTGTATGAATCCAATCTAAAACAAAATTTCAGACGTTAGGCAGTTAAAAATATAAAAATATTGAAGGTTTATTACGTTTTAGTTATGAAAAATTTATTTTGTAAATTAATTATCATACAGCATGGCGTTGTCACCGGGAAATTGCTACAATAACAAATTTAATTTTATAATAATAAAAATAGTATTGATAAAACTAATTAAAAGTCAATTATTATTATTACTATATTCTCATTATTACAAGATAGAAATTCAGCGATATACAAATTTTTAACAAAAGTAAAAGAATCCGTTACACTGCATATTTGTACAATTTCACATCATAAAAATAAAAAATCCTGGTGTTGAGAAAATCGAAAATAGAAAATTTTAAGTATGGATTTAAATTTGAATCAAGACTTCTTCGTGATTTCCATTTGGACTCAGATTATTACTCTGGGGTTAGTACCCACTAACCTAGTCCCTATCTGTTTTTTTAGAATATGTTGTCCTCACATTTGTTGGTGGTGATCCTTGGCTTGGATGTAGACATTCTTGATACTGATTTCAAGATAATTGTTTATTCTTTAGACTATGATAATTATGCAGTGATTGTATGTGTGTATTTTGGTTACATTTCTCAGTGAGTAATCAGGCACTGATGCTGTCCTGGACGGGAAGTGAAATCTGTGACCTATGGTTTGTTGCTTTACCTGCAGTTCAATCTCTCCACAAAATGCCGGATAACATATAACAAGAACATATCTCCATATTTGTATAGGAATAGAATTCTGAATAAGATATGATTTCTTTGGATTTGGGCACACTGGAGAGTTCAGTACTGAAAAGCAAATGATAGACAAGATGCGTCCGGTGTCTGATATATTGGACAAGATAACAGGCAAGCAACGCCGGATGACTGATATATTAGATAGTATAGCAGAAAGTCCACTTATTTTGCTTAAAATGTTTTTATATATACCTATCTCAATTTCTATATGGTGACAGCTAATCCGCAAGGATACAAATGCTTTCTTATATGAACGATTTTTGATTTTAGAAAGGAAGCTAGCGAACTGAATTTAGTTTTGAAGAGACCAAAAGTGCAAAGGGTTCAGTGCTTGTTTCCTTTCTGAACAATTGTATGGGGTTATTTGTGTGCATCATCTGTGGTATATGTATGGTTAATCCCTAAATGCATAAAACAGCAAGTTCATTCCCATCACATTATTATTTCTTATTTGTGGACACCTCGCCGCACTGTCCCAGTACATAGAACTGGTTAAAGTATTGGTGATGCCTCCTCATTTTCCGAGTACCAAAGGCTTTTATGTCTGGTATACCCTGTCCCTCCCAAATGTTTCATATACTGGGCATTTTCCCTAAGAAAAAAAGAATTTTGAAAGCAGAATTTTGACTGAGATTTGTACTTATTTTCAATTTGATGATACGCTTAGATGGGTGTAATCCTCTTCTTTTCTATGTAAGTGTTCAAACGTTTATTTTTCAATTTGTGTTTCTAGGTTCCTGCTTCCCCCGTCCAGGAATAAAATTCCGTTGGGTGAGTTTCCTTGACTTTCATCACTGTATGGTTCTATCTCCAGTTTAGGTTGCTCCAACAGCAGCCCTCTTCTGCCTATTACAGGGCGCAGCCTGCCATATCAATTCTTCCTGAGGCTGAGTTAAAAATTATTTGTGACTTTTGCACTCAGTGTTTACATTTTATGATATATAGTTGTCCACTTTAAGGCGTTATGTGATTTTCTTTATGTGTGTATAAATGTTGTTAGTGCAGTTTTATTGGTATGCACTTGTTTATTAAAGGTGTCCATGCTATATCACCTTTTGTTATTGTTGTAATTGTGCATGATATTCTATATTGCTCTTTTTTTTAGGAAATCCTTTACACACCTTTCTCTCTTTCTAACTGTTAACAAATGGATGTGTTTATTCAAGCAGTATTGTAATACGATTTTTGCCAATCAAATAAGTGTACATATAAATAAAGAAATACATAAATATATAAAACATAATATAAGCAAATAAATTATTAATAATCAATAGTAGTAGCAGTAGCTGTATTATTATTATTATTATTATTAGTAGTAGTATAATTATTATTATTATCATTATTATTATTAGTAGTAGTAGTATTATTATAATTATTATTAATTTTTTTTTTTATTATTATAGGGCCTATGTAACTTGTATCTCCAGCCAGTTTTGATGTGTTACAGTTGCTATGGCAGACAGGAATTACGAGGTATAATTTTCCTAGAAGAGTATTAAAAACACTTTTAAGGACGAACACATTTTGTTTAGATTAAGAAGCAGCGACGAGCATCAGAACTCTTACATGGGGAGATTTAATAATCGAGGATGATGTGGACTATCACCATTTGTATCTGGATAGATCCACGCCGACACAAAAGGATCCCAGGGATGAAAAACCCTTTATTCATGGCATTTATGTAAAGCCGGAGACGCCAGAAAGATGTCAAATATATCTGGTTTTGTTTGACACTCACAAAAGACCCCTCCAAATGTGTCGATCATTATCTTCGTTCTATCTTCAGATGCTCAATCCAGGTCAAATGAAACCGAGATCCATTGTTTGCTACTAAGCTCTGCCGTCAAGGGCTACGCTAAATAAAATGGAAGCAGAGGCTGTTCTACCGGCAAGAGAATCTAACCGTTCAGGACTGAAGAGAAACATCAAGAGATTACGTTAGTGCTCCTTTGATGCATGTCATATTTGTGCAACTGACAGGTCACAAAAATATACAATCAATAAATCAAAATAGTGATGTATCTAAAAGCCAATGAGAAATGGCAGTACAGTTGAGAAAGTATAATTCCACATGAATGATGAATTTGACGAACTTCTTGCCAAAAAAGAAACTATGGAGATTTCAGACAGTGACGAAAATCGTGTACCTGAAGATTTTCAAAACACAGCATAAACAAACATTAGATCTTGCAAACACATTTTTTGCTGGGGCAACCCTCTCCAGTTGTACATTTAAGATAACTCTTAATATTCATTTAAATTGGTATCTGTCCAGGGTTAAACAATCAGGGACTTAGTATAGTCATATTACACGTTTGCTGAAACTTTGCACCTGAATAATTCTTTCATTTATTTATTTAGTTGTTTATTGGGGGTTGATATTTTATTCACCATGTCTTTATTCAAAATGTAAATAATCTTTTTTTTTATTCTTTTGTTTTCACGAAAGGAACTTTCCAATGTAGTCAGGTACTGAATAAATTTCCTTAAAATTTATAGCACATCTTTTGTCCTTGCTACTAATTCATAGTCAAAAAATGTGAAATACTGAAAAGTAGTTTACATGTATATTACAAAGGTCATTATACAGTAAACTGTACATTATAGATATTTTATTGTACTCGCCCATGTTGCATTGAAACACCTGTATTAGATTCGGCGCATGCACTGTCCCGAGTAATACAGGCTTTTCAAAACAACGTGGATTCGTACATTACAAATCTATAATGTATAATAACTTATGATTATCATGTAGTATTTATCATTAGCGAATTTCAGTCTGCACAAATCTTTTTGTTGTCTTTTATTTTGTTGTTGTTTTTTTACTAATGGTAGCTGCAGTTGCTCAGTTAGTAGAGAGGTCTGACTTGTAATACATGGGACGCGGGCTTGATACCAACTCAGGCCAGCCCGTCTCTGCTGGTAAGCCAATAATGTATTTAAAGTATCGTTAAAACCCAAGCAACTAACATCGTTTGATAAATGGCATGTTTAAACTGTTGTATTGCGCGTATGCTTGCTTATAGAGATTATTTAATTTCAGGCACTTGGAGGATCGATGAATTCCCTAGTCCCCACTTACCGTGGAAAAACTGCCCCAATTCCCTGTCAGAAATCTGACTTTTAAAGGAAATATAATCGCTAACAATTTTTAAACATCCAGTTTCTAAAGTTGTACATGCCAACAATGTCAATTATGCCACTAGTTCTCTTACTGAGCCTCTCTGTAAAACAAGTCTTGTCTACCCTGTGTACTGACTATTGAGTAAGATGTTTCCGTCAAAACTAAAGTGTTACCCTAAATCACTATCGCTAAACGTTTGAATAGTTATTCTGTCCGTTTCTTGGTGACGATATTTTTTTAAATTTTAATCAAAAATCAGGCAATTATCCCCTAGTCCGAAATTAAAAGTAACCAGTTTATAATGCGTTATCAGCATTAGTAAATGGCGAATTTAGCTCTCTGCAAAACAGTCTGAAATCTAAAGTTCTTTTTTGACGAAATCATTAGTAATATTCCGATCACAATAATTGACGTTTCAAACAATTTGCTATATTCATGCTTTTTACATAAATTTTCTCTATTCCATCAGTTATTTTCTTTATTATTTTTCTTTTTTCAAAAGCATTTCATTTTAATTTAATTTATGGTGTCATGCCTTAGAACATTGTTTAGCTCATTACGTCATAGACCTGATACTAATAGTATGCCTGTGACACTTTTGTTTTAAAACATGATGGCCTGATCATTGTAGCTACAGAATAAGGAACAAAATAAGCTTCAGCAAATATTTTAAAAGGAAGGGTGTTTGTTTATTCTTTACTTGTAAAATAGCATGATATTTACATCAGTATTGTTCCTCCGGTTACATATTCTGTTGGGTTTATATTTGCTGTCACGTTAAAATGGTCATTCACAGTACTGTAGCTTATTCATTCGAAATTAGGCTACAGATCTCATGAGTCTAAGGACTAAATCTTTGGCACAAAAACTGTGCTTTGTATGCACAAGGCAGTCTTCATAATAAGCTCCATAATGGGAAAGTAATGCACAGTTCTCCCGTACTCCGCCATTTGGATCCCATACTGGCCAGTGTAAAGTATTCGGTGTCTTTCCATTCCAGAATTTCCACTCTCCCTCCTTGACGAGGTCGGTGATTCCAATCCATAGATATTAACTAGCATCTGCACGAGTTTAATAGCCAAATATAATAATAATAATATTAATAATAATAATAATAATAATAATAAATGTCTTGAGAAACCAATTAACAATCATCTTTTCAAGATAATTTATGAAAAAGTGCTTCTAAATGTAATAAAGAATTCTAGCTGTATTTAAAATAATTGTTTCAAAAATAACTTGGAGGAAATTATTAAATAAGCTACAATCTAATGTTAATGAACATTCGACGAATTAACCATTAAACAAAAATGAAAATATTTAGGATGATCTTGTGCCGTTTTCATTCGAATCATCATTAAGGTGATGTTCTTATTCGGATGTAGTCCTCACTTGGGTATGATATTGCGACAAAGTTTATTATCAAATATGCCAGGAACAGCAGTTCGCGTCTTTATAATTTAAGTGGTACATTTTTGAATATATCTAACGGCATACGACCAGTTAAAAACCACAAAAGCTGCTTTAGAGATCTGTTTCTTTCGGTGTATGATATATAATTTGGAAAACAAATAATATCTATCATACCACATGCTAAATTAAGTTATAATCCTTAGAATTATTGTGGGGCTTGTTAAAGTCTACAACTAATAGGAAATTTCAGTCGTTTTGAACTAGACCTCTTTCACGTGTTTTCAACAAAGTTGTAGTAGAGTCAGAAATTTTCAAGTAATCCGCTTTAGAACAATTGCAGTTAATAAAGTTGAAGGATACGTCAATTTATTTGTCAGCAAAGTAGACTGACAGATTCAAGTTGGATGTACGTAACTGTGTGTGCTTGACTTTCTAGAACTAGATTTGGTATATATATATATATCCGCAGACAAACATAATCGGGTTATAGGTAAGTAAATATACATGCTTGACTTTCCCTGAACCAGAATATTCTTTAGAGGTACCACTCATCCAGAATTACCGCCAAAGCATGCAGGAAGAGCAGTCACTGCGCAGCTTTTATGATACAGAGGCTATGGTCTTTGCTGCGAATTCTGTCGTTCTTTTAGAGCATAAATCTAGTTTATTTTGTTTAATTTCCAAATTTGGTCGGCTCACTTCAGTTCATTTGTGTCATTCACAATCATGCACAAAGTATGCTACATGTGGTCAAATCATCATACGCAATGTATCGCCCAAGAAACAACAAGTATATGGTAATCAAAATGTTGAAATACAGAATTGTGAATCGAAAGATACCTGTATCTATGCAATAGTTTGCATTTCCATGCACATCAAATTTATTACATTTTGTAGAATTAAGTGCAATGTCAATGTACAGTTGTATAAAACAAATTCTGCTACTTAAGATTTCTGCTTAAATGTATCGGTCTATCATAAAGGAATAAGTACAATAATATTATGGTTTCTTTTCTTTTCTTGGTTTGGCAAGAGATACAAACAAACATCGAGATTCATTTTTGAAGTCATTATGTTGACACTGTTTACTGTTTGTGACTCCTTGGTATTTCCAACTATCTGTCTCCTTCATTACCTGATTTTTCAAGTTTAAATTTGTTCTCAATTTCCAAGACTTTGCTAAATATATTCTAGTTTAATCAATTCACGCCTTTTCATAACATTTCTGTAAGTAACAATCTCGACAGAAAAACATTTTATTTTCTTCATATCATTGTTGTTGTTGTTGTACATATTCAGTCATTTTTTTCTGCCATTAAATGTCTTAAACATACGCGAGAAGAGTTTTTCCTCAGAATATAATAATCCAAGTTAGGACCATCCAGTTTAAAACAGCAATATGCATTTGCACAACTACCATACCACTTCACATCTGCCATGCGATATCAGCATAAAATTAAATCTTTACCTATTACAGAATATGCGGTCCATACTAACAACCTTATCAACATAATGCAATTTAGTACCACATTAACAATATTTAAAATAATAGCCATAAGCATTGGCCGTTATGGCCCATTTGGTTAGACAAAGGTAATGGTAGAGGATACCCAAAGCTGCTTGGAATCTTCATTGTTATAAGAAGCATACAATACAATAGACAAGTAACTTAAGTCACACCAAAAACTTTCAAGTAATTTATTTGGATTTTATTATCCCCACGTTATTGGATTCACCGTGAAGACAATGTCAGATCGTTTCTTCTCAAGTACGTAGTGTAACCAAATGTTTCCATTTTATATAAAGAGCTTACAAAGTTGTGATAATTTTGAGTGGCAATGTTTTGTTGATTTGTTAGAAACTTTGTTCAGCGTACTTAGAATTTAGTTAATATCTTTGAATGTAGAAACGTAGGATTTGAAGAAGTAGGACCGGAGAATAAAAAGGTACGAAACAAAGTGATTCTTTTAAGCAATGTTCGTCTCTCAAAAGGACTACTTTGTTGGGTTTCACCGATAAAATTACCCCAAACTTACTCTTTGCCAGGGAACACAAATCTCTAAACTCCTGTTCATTGCTGTACACGGCCAGTTTGGTTCACATACTTTCATAGCTTCATGAAAGTAAAGAACGTCTGTATGTAGCTTTAAACACAAACCGCTAATCAAACATGGGTGTAGCCTGTATCACATCCATACAGCACTTAAATTGATAGACAAAGAACTCTTTGCAAACTTTAAGAATATTTGGGTTTTAATTTAAATGTAAGATCAGGCAGTGTTTTATATCACATATAAAACCGTAAGAACAGAAGAAAAAATGCGTAGAAACAATATACATTATGCAGAGAGCATATAATCTCCAACACTTCCACCACCCAACCCCCGCTCTCTCTCTCTCTCAATATAAAATATCATATACGTACACGAAAGTTGGTAAAGTCTCTGAGGCAAGATATTCATAGTGTCCCTAAGTTGCAAACTAGCCATCCAAGAATTACGAAACTCATATAGGTAAAAATGCAAGCATTGAAAATGTGTGGCAAATTGAAAATATGTACATGATTAAATGAATACAAAATACCCGACAATACAAAAGGAAGAAGAAGAAATAGCCCAACAACAATTTCAAACTACATCTCTCTATTTTACTAATATGGGTAAGAAATGTAAAAAAATTTCTGCCCAATGGTTGCTGAGTGCAAGAGCTCTACGCTTTATGGAGGAAAACTAAGAGAGGACGCAGTAGTGAAATGAAGACACCGCCATACTTATTATAAATTTTAGCTCCCAATATTACATTCCATGCAAAACTTTATAGGCGTTGTCTGTTTGTATGTATTTATGTATTGTGAATGTATGTACATAAGAGTACAAATGGAGTTGAAAGTTATGAAGCATTACTTTGATTAGTTTGCTTCGTAAATTCTTTACTGCAATTGTAAACAATCGGCTTACAGTGTGGGAGGATAATATAATGCATACATCGATGTGAAAGCCTGTTTCAGAAAACACATGTGCTCTGTAGATAATATTTTCGTTTTACTTAGCCTTACATTGCATGTTATTAATAGTAGTAAGAAACTGTGTTGTAGTTTTATTTATTTTTCCAAAGCATTTGAGTAGGCTGTACAAAATATAGTATGGTTTATATTGATCTAATTTGGAGTTTGAGGAAAAGCTTTGGATGTTATAATATCTATGTATCATGAAGTAAAATCTAGAGCTAAATATAAGAAGAGTCTTGGTGACGAATTTTATTGTTTCTCTGAGGTAAGACAGGGAATTTCTTATCTCCTTATTTCTTCTTTTGTATTATACATACATGATCTGGAAGAAGAATTAAGATTACAAGGTGTTGATGGTGTTGAAATAAATATGACGAATTTATTTCTTTGGTTTATACTGATGATATTGTATTAATGTCTTGTGTTATATGGTGATAATATTGTATAAATGTCTTTTGTTATATGTTGATAATATTGTATTTTTTATATGCAGATGATATTGTATTAATTTCTTGTGTTATATCCAGATGATATTGTATTTATTTCTTTTGTTATATCCAGATGATATTGTACTTATTTCTTTTTTTATATGCCGAAGATATTGTTTTAATTTCTCCAACTACAGATAATTAATTTACAGTAAGGGTTAAATGTCTTGCATACATATTATTTTGGTTGGAAATTCAAAGTTATTACAGAAAACAACGAAGTAATGAAAGGTTACCAGACTTTTGTAATTTTAAATAAGGTGATATTAATCTGAAACGCTTTCTTAGGCTACATCTCTTTGTATTGTTTTAACTACCGAAGGATCTTTTATAGAGAAACATAATACTCTAGCAGGCCAAATTCACAATGCAGTATTTTAAGTTAAACAAATATCTGTAGCAATTACCTATAACAAATATATTGGACAGATTCAACAAATTAATTTTGCCATTTTTGCTTCTTTTTCTTTTAGCCCTACCTAGATAGGAATATTGATTGCACTTACAACGCTGAGAGTTACGGCACATCAGCTTGAAATAGAAATTAGTATATGGGCAAGCCCGACAACTCCTCGTGAAAACAGAAAATGTAAACTTTGTAATATCTAGGAAGATGAATTTCATTTTATGTTGTCTGCCCTTTGTATATACTTAATATCTAGGAAGATGTCATTTTATGTTGTCTGCCCTTTGTATACACTTTTTCGGAGAGGATATTTACCTTGTATATTCTGGATATGCCCGAGTTTGTTTAAATGTATACAATTTAAGAAATTTACTAAAGCAGAAGTAAAAAAGAACTGGTAATTATATATACAAAGCATTCATACGTATAAATAATATTGTATTTTAATAGACATATTCTTTCCTTATTTTAGTATTGTCCAATTTCTCCCTTATTTTATAACGTGTGCAAGTGAATCCCTGTATTTTTACGACTTGTGCTTAATTGATACACTCAAACGGTTTATTGTAGCCAGTACTAATAAATAATATATTTCATTGCTACACTAATTATACGTGCTTTGGACGAGCAGTGCTACAAATTACATAATGTTTTTGAAGTATCGAGATTCAGTTCTATTTTCGCATTAAAATACAAATGATTTTTGACTGCACCTTTTATTATATTGTTGGGACTATGCTTCAGCTGTTAATTTGTTTAAAAATCATTATATTTTTTTGAGAAAACATGACAAAAAGTTTTCAGAATTTTGTCTCTAATTGTTGCATAAATTATTTGTACATACCAGTGAGAACAATATATGACTTTTAATATAACATGGATTGGAAGGAATGATAGAATAACACAAATGAGGGAAATTTACTTTGCAATGCGCGCAAGAATAACATTGATATCATCTAGTGTAACTTGCGTGAGATAATGAGTCTGTATCTGTACATACATCTGTGTTTATGTGTGTACGTATATATATATATATATATATATATATATATATATATATATATATATATATATATATATATCTGCATACTTAAATAGATAGATAGCATGTTTTCCACAATAATAAATCCAACCAGAGTCTGTCTTTTCCGCGTCCGGAATTCCCCGTTTGAAAGAGGGGGATGCCATGCATAGACGTTTCAGTGGATGGTAAAAGACGGATTTACAGGAGGAGCCGTAGGCGCAATTCATCAGACATGGTTCAATGCTGGGAGATGTTGTGTTCCATATCACCAGGGATGTGTTCAGGTAGTCTAGGTGATCAGTATCGAACTGCCAATAGTACCCTTTTTCCACGACTACAAGTCCACAAAAATCCGACCATAGGAAAAGGAAATACACAATTTAATATGTTCGTTTGAAAGGTCAACAAATATCCAGTAAGATGTACACATACGCATTCTACCTTATGTTATTATTCTGGGGAAAACTGATTTAGGAACTGCAATGTGTGTGCATTCTTTGAAAACCAGTCGGGAATCCCATTTGAGGTTCCCTACAAGAGTGTTTCCCCTACTTGATCACACATGTTGAAAATAACAGTGGTATAAAAACTGAAACGTTTAACGAACAAAACAAAAGCATTTTCAACATCCAATTGTGTTACTAATGACAAACGTGGAAGGGCTGTATCAAAATCGAATTTTTACTTAAGCTGTGTCTGGTACGAGATCCATCAAATCCGAAAGTCAAATTTAAACTCATTTGTAAGCAAGATATTGAGCGGAATGAACATTTGAGATCACAACAAGCAGCTAAGTTTCTTAAACTCTGATGCAATCGAATAAACTTAAGATGAACTAGATTTAAATAAAATCCCATTTTATGCGAACTAAATACTTTTTACCCTGCAATCATTCTTCATATTGTTATTTATCTTACCCCGGTTGGTATGAATATCTCATTACGAAAACCCGTTAAAGCCGAAAAGAAGCTTTGCCTCTCAGGTTACTAATTAAGTTAATTAAGTTATAATACTCTGGATAATACGAAAGATGAAAGAATGGCAAACGTGATCATTTGTCAGAATAAATTGCCTTCTTAAACGATGAATGATTCTTGTGTAATGAAATCTGTTATATGCGTTGAAAAAATACTCCTCTGTAATACATTCTTCACCTTACCAATATGATGGCATGTTTTTTGAGAAGAAAAAAGGTTATTATAATAACAAAGTAAACAAAATGCTTACCTGATTCTAACCGGAGCAAACAAAACAAAACAAAACAAAATAACATTAAATGCAGATTTCTGCTTTAGAATCTTTGGCTGCACATCAATACTCTCTGCCGAGAACATATCTCTGTGATAAGGATTCCCCGACGAAGGGACACAAGCAATGTCTACAATAATATTACTGTTCGCTCAGTATGTTCAATTTATATGCAAAAACACTGTTCCGGTTCCTTGCAAACATTTTTTTTCTTCTTTTCACTAAGGATATAAATACTAATTGATTTGTGTTCCTCATGTTTTATGAATGATCTCGGGGAATTTCTCTCTGCTTTTTACCAAGACATATATTTGTGAGGGCGTCCTTTTAGCTTTAACATTGGATGAAATACCAAAAGCTATTCAGCCTCATTCCTTTTATGTGCACAACGGATACAATAAGCTTACTAAATGAGGAAAATAGCTAATAATTTCTCGATAAAAGGAGGCACTTAGCGTGCAATTTACAACATCCACTTAAAAGAAGTGTTTAACATATACTTGTGGTGTTTGAAAAGTTCTGAATATTTTGCCATAACTCTTGTGTTTCTTGGAACCTTTCAACTAATCGAATGCCGATCGATAAACAAAATAACGTTCTATAAAGTGATTTGCAACTGCACGTTCAGCACGCCGGACACCAGCAGTTATATGCGTGTGACGTGACATGACAGTTAGCTAAAACTGTCAGAGAAGGAGAGTAATTCTGCAACTGAGCAAAGATCATACTATACAAAAGTTTTTTGTACCATATGGATGATTTTTCATGTTAATATACAGCATACCCTGTTTTAAAAGCAAACTATTGTCTGAAAATACAAGACAAATGTTGTTTTGTCATTTTGGAAAATTAAACTCAGGTCTCTAACTTTTCTCTTTTATTTAATCATGCTGCAATGTGGTTAAATATGGTATGAATAAATAGGGCACAAATATGGTAATGTAGCTATCTCTCAAGCAAGTTCCAAAGTATACAATTTTCATAATTTATGGGAAATGCTGTACATTTTATAAAAATAACACAAAGAAAATATAAACAAGTTCAGTACAAAAATACGACATTACTATAGAACTCGCGTACAGAGCTGAAAGTATAAGTCAAATTCGTGCTTCATTTCACACAGAAATTAAAAGGAGGCATTTAGTTTACATATTACAAGATCCACTTAAAAAGTAGTATTTAAACTACACGTGGGATGTTTGAAAAGTTCTGACTGTTTTGTCATAACTCTTGTGTTTCTTTGAACCTGTCAATAATTCGAACGCCGATCGATAAACAAAATAACGTTCTATAAATTGTTCTGCAGCTGCACGTGCAGCAACCCGGACACCTGCAGATATATGTGTGCGTAACATGACAGTTACCTAAAAATGTTGGAGAAGGAGAGCCATTCTGCCACTGAGCAAAGATCATACAATAAAATCCGGGCGTTCTTGGGGTACTCTCTGTCTGATATCAAGGCCGATAAAGTTTACGGATGCAATTCTCTGTTATATCCTTCAATTTCGAGGTGGTTTCATCGTTTTAAAGAAGGTCGCGAATCCATGGAAGACGACTCACATTCTGGAAGACCGTTGTCTGCAATTGGTGATCGGGAAGTGGCTGCTGTGAAGGGAACAATCGATGAAGATGCTCGATAGACAGTGGAAGATATTTCCATTATCACGGGCAATAATTCGACAGCTGTTATCTTATAGTATTCACCTACTCCCCCCCCCCCCCCCAGCCTTGCGATTTTAAAACGAAAAGCTTCCAGGATATATAAAATGCACAAAAACATAGTCATTTCATTCATTAATTTATAATTTCTAAACTGATTGTCGCCATGGGGTCCCTAACACTGTCGTCTTGTTCGCGTTTCAAAACAAACGGAGGTTTGCTGTGTAACCAAGCAGCCTGCTCACTGTTCCTGCAAAAGTCCATTTTCTGTACATGGGTGAGATTCCTTGGTGTACACATACATCGAAGGTAGAAACTGCGTAGACTGCATCCAATATTTGCTATGTCCAGCTTTAACATTTCTGAAAAAACTTATATGTACATGGGTTCAAAGTTACGGACACTTACGGAATTATTTGGCGCTTATCGAAGACGATAAAGTACATCACACATGCTGTTTGAAATATAGACTCGCCAACCCAAATATACCTGTCGTGTTAGTAAAGAAACTCCAGTTTGGTTGAAACGCGAACAAGATGACAGTGTTAGAGACCACCGGGCGGAAATCAGGAAAGAAATTATATATTGATGAATGAAATGACTAAGTTTTGTGCCTTTTTTATATTCGCGATTCTATTCGTTTTCAAAATCGGGGTGGGGGTGGGAGTATGGGGGTACAATAGGCGAATACTATAATATTTTGAGGAATCAATTGAAGTTCAGAAAGGTTTGTGCAATATGGGTCCCACGTTTGTTGACGGCTGATCAAAAGCATATTGAGGTTCAAATCGTCAAAAAGTTACTTGCCAAATATAAAAGAGTGACCAGGAACGTTTAAGTGAGATTGTTACAGGTGATTTTATATGGATTTACTTTTTTGAACCAGACTCAAGAGGAAGTAATAAAATCTAAGAAAACGGGCAAAGACCACAAATCTCTCGACGTAGTCGGACTGTCAGAGATAGTTTTATACTCATTATTTTTCGACGCGAAAGGCCCAGTCGTTCAGGTACTTGTTCCTGACTCTACTAGTGTCATTGGACAGTGTTGTGCCTCAAAAGTGTTGCCACAAGTTGCGGAACACTACTGAACTATCCGTCCACGTACCGGTGCCCGAGGTATCCATCTACTCCATGACAAGGCACCAGCGCATAAATCCGTCGTCGTGACATGCTTCCTGAAGAAGCACAGCATCCAAACTTTGCCACATCCTCCATATATCCCTAATTTGGTTCCAGATGATTTTTATATTTATCCCGTTATCAAAGACTCACTGTAGGGAAAACGATTTGACAGCCGCCATGCGGTTGGAATTTCAGTTTTCCTGTGTATGAACAGCATACCAAAGAGTGAATGTAAAATGGCATTTAATAATTATATAATCAAACTGGGAAAGTGTGTAGAGTTGTACGGAGAGTACTCTGAGGGGATGCACTAACGTCATGCTCGCTAATAAAGAACTCTGTTGTACAGCGCACTAATATTCAAAACTTTTAAAATATCCCTCGTATGTTACAACATCCATGTGAATGGATGTATTCAATTGAAAGAAGATATTTAAGCTATATATATATATATATATATATATATATATATATATATATATATATATATATATATATATATATATATATATATATATATTACAAAATCCAAAGAAAATAGTCTAGATAAACTACCCATTAATACACTGTCAAAAAGTATAGAACACACATCGTGGTGCTCATCATACCTATCATGGATTTTTGAGTTAGCAGAAAACGACATATTCTTACATTGTCAGTAGATGTGTTCATCACTGCCAATTTACGAAGCAAACCTTTTGTCGCCCATCTCTCTCTCTCTCTCTCTCTCTCTCTCTCTCTCTCTCTCTCTCTCTCTCTCTCTCAGAGATACACACGTATACAAATCAAAGCCTATAGCAAAGAAATTGCCTATAAAACTGATATCTGAAAAAGATGACTTCGCTGTGAGCGACTGGTAGGGCCGATTAGCTACTTATTATTTTCCAGAAATTTCAGGAAACTTTTTTTTAGTTATTTTCTTTCAGAATAAAGTGGTGCTCATACCTTACCGCAATTATGAAGTTTTCAAGACAAAATAGTACGCTCTTTCCAGAGACATAACACAGTTCAAATGCCAGCAATTTTCAAAGATGAAACAGTCTTTTACGATGAGATTAACATTAGCGTATTGTATCAGCACAAGAAGGCCTGGGCATGCACGTGTGGAACTCACGTTAAAGCATAGTTGTAAACCTTGTACTTTTAACCCTAAGGTCAAAAGGGTGAACGAGTGTGTAGCAAAATTGATTTTCTTTGCTTCATAATGAGACATACCCAGTAGCAGAATCAATCGACTGGCACGTGAAATATTGGGAAAAGAGACATACCCAATAAGAACAGAATCCATCAATGGGCGCAGAAAATGAACAACTTTAACCAAACAATTAATGCATATCTCGTGTGGCTGTGAATTCAATATCAAAGGGTGTGTGTCTCAGTATAAATTGTCTTTGCTTCACAATAATGCTTCCCATGTATGAACAGAATCCATCATGGGTTTAGCAAATATAGGCAAATGAAAATATTTAAGTGCAAGCCTTAACACAGGGTTTATATGACCATGACTTTGGCACATATTTCAAATCCTGAAGTAAGTGTGTCGGATAAGGAATTATTTCTGTTTTATAATGCTTCATTGCAAATCCACCAAGGGATTTACAAAACAAGCAAATTAAAAGCTGTAGCCGAAGTCTTAACACCACTGTTGACACCGCCAACCGTACAGACACAAAAGCGAGTACTTTATGTGCATGACAATCTTTGTAAATGTGAATAAGATAAAAAGGTGTAAGGTTCCCCGAAATTTAGTTTAGATTATAAAAGTAACGAAAATATGGAAACTTTTTCTCTGCGTTAAATAGTAGGTCAATTATGAACAGTTATAAGTAATACTCTCATTCTCTCTTATTATACAATTTCATGGACAGTTTACAAAAGAATACCAGGATCAGAAGAAATTCGAAATTGTATGTGATATAATGTGAAAACTAGTTAGCTGTTCCAATTGCTTATGCTTAACAGCGGAAACTTTCTAGTCAGAGTGAACATACGTAATGGCTCACACATTGAATAAGCTAGAGACTGATTGGAAGTTATGTTCGATCATGGATTTGTATTTTAAATATTCGGTTCACTCTCTGGAGAATTGAACTTATTATTTTTAAACTTCAACTTAGTATGTTGAAATTTCAACTTAGTAGAAAATTGAACTTTGTACACTAAGTTGAATCTTCAAGAGACGAAAAACAAATTACTGTGTCCCCAACAGGTTTCCATAGAACCTCTCTCGCAATAGTAAACGTATGCGAAATTTAAACGATAAGGAGTAACAACAAGAATAGAGCTTGAACAGTTCGTGGGATTTATCAATGATCAATTCTTTGAATTTATCGATATGGCTAGAGGTTAGACAATCCGTGGAATTTATCGATATGGATAGAGGTTAGACAATCCGTGTAATTTATCGATATGGCTAGAGGCTAGACAATCCGTGGAATTTATCGATATGGCTTGAGGTCAGACAATCTGTGGAATTTATCAATAATAACAGAGATTGGACAATTTTGTGGAATTTGTCAATAAGGAACGATATTTTACAATTCATGTAACGTAACATGACTTGTATGATCAACATGTCAACATGTCTAACTTTCTCTGTCTATCAACATGTCAACATGTCTAACTTTCTCTGTCTCAGTTGCTCTAACCAGTTTCGTGTCGTTTCTCTCCACACTGTTGTTTCTCCTTTTAATATTTCATACTCATTTACTGATACATTAAATTCATGCTCAATTCTTTTAATGAAAATCATTTTGATCAATTTACTATATTTATCGATTTTGCATTTTGATGATTTTCAGGGGGAGTATTTATAATTGTCTTGAGAGCGTACAAGAAACATTCATCATATGTATTTGTTACACTGATACAAATATTTTGATCCATAACACATTTAGTCAAGTCTATATATGAACTTCGTCTGAGCGGCTGATATTTATGTGCAATATCAAATATCCATCTTGTACTTTCACTTATTTCCTGTCCAAACGTGGTATGTAAAACGTCAAATATGCATTCAATGACGTTATCCGTTTTACCTCTGTTCATTATGTTAATAGGTCTTTTTCTGTGGTAAAGAATCATATATCAATTTCGTTCTCCTTCATAAATCTGATTGTTAAATCTAACTGTACTTGAAAAGAGAAATGGACAAAGTTTTTCTGATGATGATATGTTTAATACAGTTCAATGTCATTGAAAAAGTTATACCAATCTTGATTATTAAATCTTTAAAATCAATACTTTTTTATATTTCTTTTAAATAAATCTCTAAATCTATTAATGATAATTTTATTTATAGTTTGTGAATTCATACTTCTCAGCTGTTCTCTAGTTCAAAGCATATTAAAGGGGATATCATTATTTCTGCTGTTTGTGATGAATGGTTGGTGGATTGTAGACTTTATTTATTTAATTTGTAATATTTCAAGATATACTTAGCTACAAATATATAAAGATACTGAAACGACAAATATTTTAGATATCGGAAACAATTAAAATATTTAATTTTTGTAATAATTTTTGCAAAATGTCAAATCCACTGCCTAGAGAATCTGCCCCTTGAATAATTAAGTCGAAACTGCACCACTGAACACCACAGGGATAAGGCCACATTTTTATAGTATTATGACTCTATGGCTCGAAAAACGTAACAAAAAAGAAAGTGAAACCAACAATGTTTGTAAAAATCAACAAACAATTTATTTTAAATAATTATTGTGAAAATCAAAATACACTTACAGTTTCGTGTATTAAAATCCAAATAATCCAACAATTATTAGTGTCCTAATCACAAGTCCTGTATATATAGAAACTATAAAATGTTCCAAGTGAATGAATGTTCCAAGTTAATGAATGTTCCAAATGAATGTTCGTAATGAACGAATGTTCCGAACGAATGATCGTTCCGAATGAATGAGTCTGTAATGTTCCGATGTATCAACGATAATGTCAGATCATCTTTAAGTATTCAGAGGCATCCGAGAGAGTCGTAAATATGACTCCAGGTAGCTCTGATGAATGGTCCAATACATAATTCTTTTCGAATTATCTATACAGCATGGCATAGCTTTACAACATGATTCCAGCATTCTTGCACGGCTATTATTTCAAACAAACTGATGATTCCAAAGCTGATCATAAACAAAACAGTTTTTTTTTTCAATTCAAGATCTAAAATGGAATGGAAATAATTCTTATTGCCAGGTCTATTATACAACTTGCAAATGGCACATATCACAACAGGATACGTGTCATATTATGACCCAGAGTGCAATACTAAATGCTTCTATTTCATGGAATTTTACTGAAGAATGATCAACAGCTCTGACCTTGAACAAAAGGTCAGTAAACATGTTGTTATTTGATTAATAGAACAACTAAACCCAACTTAAATATGACTCACTATTTGACACAACTTTAATGTAGAGTCATAGACCAAAAGTTTAAGCACATTATAGATTCCATATATATAATTCCGTAACAATATCAGGTATTTGTTCACACTCCTGGGTCAAACTTTGTGCTCCGCTGGGTACGCATACTAGAGAATGATTGATGCCTCTTTTATGTTAGTCATACAATGAATTTTATTTTTATTGTTTGCATGCCTTTTATATCTGTTCGTGTTTTGTGTAGACAAACGACTGTATTACGCTTATTGTGGCATACAATTTAAATGTGTCCCTTTTTACCTATTGGCATATCTTGTTTCAAACCCTATTGGAAATACATTTTTTCATCGTGGTGTATGTATTTGATCTTCTTTTCTTAGTTGCCTGTGTGTAGACAGTGAGGTGGTTCTCAATTATATAGAATATTTCATGACAGCAAGACTCGAACCTCAAAGGTTTGCCTTGAAATGCACTCACATACAAACGTAAATAATTTGGGGCTCGCCGTACTGTTTTTGCGGTACTGCGCTGTAACTTGTTATAATGTTGAAGTATTCCTGCACTTTAACAACTCCGTTTATTGTAGTAGCACGATTACACTATAATTATAGACGGATTGTGACACATAATTGTATAAAGACAGTGCTGAGATTAATTTCATTGTGGCATCATTGCATTTATAATACGTGGGCAAAGCCTATGCAACAATCTAAAATTAAGGAAGTAAAGCCGTAATCAATCACTGTTGGTCGAGGCTCTATACATTTTTGTATTAATGGTATACTATATTTCGTATTAGGCTCCTGAACGATCGCATAGTGATGCGTCATTTACTGATGTTTTTGGTTCACTTTGCTACTAGTATATATACAAGTCTGATTGCGCAAACGGTAGAGCAGATAGATATATAGGTGAAATTAGAATATTCACTGTGATCATTTCCTGTATTGTGGAGAACAAAAATCGTACCCATTTATATTTCACAAGTGTGCTAACTCACAAGCTGTGCTAGAGTACATAACCCCAAGAAACAAAACAGATGAACAGTTAAGCTGCCTCGATATTTTCGTTCAAAGTTTATATTATTGCATAGAAAGATATTGTTGGAATTCAGTCGATATAGTAAATATTCCTCGGTTTAGTTAGGAAAGCTTTCTGCTGATGTCAACCAGATCTGCTCTTAAATTCCATGAGAAAACTTGAAAGCAAACATTCAATACAAGCTAACATTGCTGGCTAAGATATTATGTGAAGTAAAAAATACGTAAGAAATTATTATTTATTGTTGCTGTAAGACTCGAGAGACATTGACACCCTATTTATGTCGTTACTCTAAAGTCGAGACACAGTTCTTAGCAATTACCTAGTATTCATTTTATTGACTTGGTTATAGTGAACATATTCATTGGTTACATCTGAGCTCAACTCAAGCGTTTGTGTTGTTTTTTGCAGACGTATCTTCCATGAGCCATACTGTGTTGGGGATTGGAGGGGTGGCGTGTGTGCATATAAAGCCGTTAAAATGGTTAATTTCAATCTTATAAAGGTCGCTTGAACTATAAAAAATAAGACATAATTAGCAGCATCTTTCTCTAAAAGAATGTGTAAACTCTGCAGTCATACATTAATAACCGCCTTAAATTAGACACTTACTAACAAACTGCCCAACTAATCATTTAAATTGTAATTAACTGATTGACAAACTTAGTAACCAAGTAAATATTTAACTAGGCACATAACTAAGATCCTTAATTAATTAATTTATCGTTTTTTTTCAAAGAATTGAAATATAATTCACCAAAAAGACGCCCATAAATATGTAACCGATAGGAAACGCATCTTTTATAAATAATACGCTCATGCTCTCTTCTCGTATCATTTCGTGAAAAGTTTACAAAATGCCAAGATCAGAGGGGAATCGAGATTGTATGTGATCTATTGTGAAAACTGGATATATTTTCCACTTGCTAGTGCTTAAGAATCGAAACATTCGAAAAAACATGCCTGTGCTATAAATAAACTCAACACCTTGCTGCGTTTCTCAGAACTAAAACATGCGAAGCGATCTCATGAAATGTAGGATAGTTTCACTCAGTTTGTATTTGATCATAATATGCTTTATGTATAGAAGTGATAACGTTACACTTTGATTATGTTCGTACATGATTGTATTGTCTTGCCTTTAATTAAAATTTCAAAGACTTGATGAACTCAAAGATTAAGTAAATATTCATCTCTGCATATAGATTTATTATAATTAAAATGTAATGCGATTTTCATTAAAGAACATGGGTAGGAATAAGATGATCTCGCATAGAGTCAACTGATTTGCTGAAAAGTGGAATATTTGTTAAATAGAAGATATCATCGAGCATTTACGAACCCAACAGGTGTCTCTCAAGTTAAGGGTAACTTAATACGGATAGTTAAGTATAGCCTGAAGAGGAGTCGTATCATGCAGCTATTAGGTTTCTTTGGAGCTAGAATAAGGTGAAGAGTTTTAATTGTGTTTTCTGATTAACATCTGGTATGCGTGTCTAGAGGTTTTCGTGTGATGTTCGGGGAGAAAGAGAACAAGATACATAGAAGATTCTCTTCACTGAAGTCTTATCTTCAACTTCTACATATTATGAATGGATAAATATACCTCGAATCTATTATTCGCTTGAATTTCTTTTTCCGATACAAATGTTTGTAATATGTACAGTTACTCACAACAGTGCGACAAATAGTCGTACAAAAATGAAACAATAATCACATTGATCAGTTTGTACTATGTTACGACTCTATGGTCTAAGAAAAATGTAACAGAAAGAAAGTGAAACCAACAAATCAAGTAAAAATCAACAAGCAATTTATTACTAGATAATTAAAATGAAAAATCAAAAAGTCACTTACAGTAATGTGTTTTGAAATCCTAATAATCCAATAAGAATGATTGTTCTAATCACAAGTCCTAAATATAGAATGTTCCGAATTCACGGCTGTGTCCTTGAATGTTATGATGTGCTAATGGTCTCCAAAGTCCTGATGTATAGTAATCTTTGATGTGCTGATGTCAAAATGAAGTATTCCAAAATATCTGAATAAGTTCACTTAAATTCCAAAATCATCAATTAAAAATCCAAAATCCAAAAGTTTATGAGCACTGTTATAATCCAATGAATATTTAAAATAATTCCTCTCTTAGAATTTGGAATGAATTTTCACAACTGTAATAGCTCTTTACAAGACTGATGGTAATGTCAAAACTGAATAAATGTCCACCAAACATGGTATATATAAAGATTGGTCACATGACAGAATGTTCTAGAATGTGTGTCATCTTAATGGAATTTTACTTGTAAACAAAATTCAACCTTGACCTTCAAATTGAGAAAACATATTGATCAAAACAACCTAATTCAAGGACACTAGTTAAACATGTTTTTCCTGATAACATTAAGATTTAAGCAAATATTAAAGTGAAGAAACATTTATGATTTCCTAAAATATTTATAATATTATATAAGCATCATACATAACAACTAAAATACCTAAACAAAAAACTTGATCTGAAGTACCTGATAGAGAATTCATTGGTGGTGTTACAGTAGGTATTAATAATTGTCCTGTCAGAAATGGTACAGTAGTAAGTTTTCTCTAAAGGCTGCATGATTTATGTGGTAATAATTCTTGCATCCAGTCAAAATGTTAATTGATCAATTTGCCTTAAGTGAGAAAAGTCCTCATTATTTAAACTTCTTCGCTAAAACGATGTTCAAAACGCTTGAGCTTGTTTTTCATTATCCAATTAATAATTTCCATCGCATAATTTAAGTTGTAACGATTCTCGCATCTCATCAAATTGATAATCAGTCAGCTTGAACTAAACTGATTAAAGAATAAATATGACTAACAAAGTCGATACTCTCATTCACTGTTTGAACAAATGTAGTATAGTGCGATACTTTAGCGACAAACGGGACTCCCTTGTTATAGAGGGTAAAAAGTTTGTAGCGACAATGGGAGTTTAACATTAGGCCACCATTTTGTGGGTTTCTAGCGTCAAGATGTAATTTTTAAAAGTTGGTTTCTAGGTTTTCACAGGTCCAGTGTTATATTGCAACATTTTCGAATGAACGCAATACGATTTCGCGTTTGCCACATGACTAGGTACTTTTTACCCTCTAAACGGCCCTAAAATCTAGTAGAAAATATAATTTCATGGATAGACTTTTCTCTATCATAAAATGTTACAATATCGATACGATTTCACTTTTTTTTCTTTTTTTTTTTTTGAAACTCAAAATGATATGAATTTGTTGAGTTGTCAACTTGTTGGAAAAAATTGCAAAATTCCCGTAGAGAATTTAAAGAAGGCGAAATAGAGATGTAAGTCTACTGAGTAGACCAACAGTAAAGAGCAATCTATCGAGAGAGATGAATGATATATACTTGATTGAAGTACACTGACTACATGACAATTGGATACAGTGGAGTAAAGATTGTAGTAAACGATTCAAACTGAGCATGATCTGAGCTGAACTCATTATTCTGGAAAGACTTGCCTTTGAAAAGATGCAACATTACTTTTTCTTTTTAGGCCTCATTTCAAGATATATGCATATATAATATAAAAAGTCAATATATGTGCCTGAGGTGTAAAGATAACGATTAGTGTTTCTCCCTTCACCCTCCCCCTCCCAGTAAAGGGCAGCAACTCCCAAAGCGGCAAGGGAATTAATAAAAAATAAATGCTGCTAAAGAAACTTTCTAAATATACCGCCCCGCCCCCTCCCCCCTCCCCGCCCAACACAGACACCACTACAATTGTAGCTACATATTCGTATTCACCCATATTTTCCAGAAATGCAGACTTTTTGACAACATCAGTAATAAGAAAGATGAATTAGGGTATTTGATGTGACCAGATCTTATATGAAGTTGAAGAAACATTACTGTTATTTTTTTTATAACTTTGACATCTTCAAATAATCAACAAAACTAACTACACTACAAAATAAATCTTTGGTATAAACTGAATAATTTCACCAATAAATCAAGTCCCAATGATAACAGCGAGAACCGTCGGCGCCTGATGCAATAAGCCTTATATAGAATCAAAAAATGTTCGCCATATTGAAGAAACATTTAGAATAATATAACTAATATGAAACATATCAGCTTTGATAAATATAAACGTAAAGGAGAATATGAACGTCTTCTTCTTTCACATCTATGTATACTCTGTAGTACACAACGTCATTGGACGTTTTCTGCTGTATATGACATCATCGTCATTTTGCATTAAAAACACAGCAAAGACTAATCCCCATGTCAAAAACAAAACTGTACTACGAATTACCTGTATAGTAGATACATTCGGAAAAATATCATTAAAAGGACTAGGGACTCTAGATCACTGTAATGGCCTCAGAAAATGTCCAAAATGTATTTTCTTTATTTTAAAAGCTGTTTTATTTATTTTGTATAGACATAACTTTGTCTTTAATAATACGTTTAATTTTTCATATTTATCGCGTGCGATGACGTCGTCTGCAGCCGCGCGTGAGGCGTAGAATGCGGAAAATATGAAAAATTCGTCTGACTATAATGTATTTATATATATTAAACTATTCCCGCAGTCATGAAACAACGGGAAACTTTCAAGACATTTCCCTTATTAGATATGTTGCAATCTCAGAAAATTGTATGTTGTTTCACTCATGTGGGATACGGTAATTTTAAAGAAAATGGTTTGATAATAAGGCAGGCAACAGTGGCGTTTTTATCGCAGCAGCAGTTTAAAAGGTATGTAACTTTCATTTTACAAATATTATGTCACAATAAATGAGTAAAGTATGAAATTAAATGCAGTTTTACTTTATCAGACACACATATTCTTTAGAAATTAAGGAAAATCTTCACAGTTGAAATATTTCCAGGCGGTGTTGATTTGCAGACGACGAGTTTTATGAAGAAATAAGCAAATCCAGCTTGGTTTATAAAATATTTGTATCAGACTGGTATTTTGGACAAATATTTCTTTATAAGAGCATTATATACTGTGGTATGCAATACTGTGAAACTTTTGTTAATTCGTTTTGAATTTTTTGGTAAAAAAATTCCAATCATAGAAAGCAATTGAGGGTCTATGCAGTTTCCGTACTGAACCAGTCAGGCCTACCTCACGTTCATCACTTATTGAAGACTCAATGTAGTACAATTTGAAATGGCAGAATAAATAATTAACATTCAATATAAGGTACATTTTGTCTCATCAATAATAAAGATAATCCATCAGAACTAACGACAGTGCGGTAACTGGTGCCAGATTCTCTAGGGGACTCAAGTTCCAAACTCACTATGTTTATAACTGGAAGGGTTAGTGAGGAAACGCACTATGAAAAGGGTATTTATATTGATTTGCAAATATGTATAAAACCATATCTTACATAAACAGTCTGCTAAACACCATAAATATTTAATAGAAAGATAATCCATGTGGCAGCTACAGAATACAAAAAACTTTATATAGCTCATATAATACAAATCACGTATGCATAGTTTTGTGGTCCAATGGTAAAATATAGGCTTACATGCAGAGCCGACCTGGGTACGATTCCCAGGAAAGTAGAATATTTTTTTCTTCCTTTATCTTAGTACAGATAGTAATCCGTAATAACTTTATTCTCCACATTGAAATGAAAAAATCTTAATGGTAATGAGCTCATGCAGAAGGTGGAACGTGCGGGTCTAGACAAGATGAGAAATCCTTGGGAAAAGATAGATGCCTCAGATACATAATTCCTGACTTTCCAAGGCTTGATGAGGAAGACTTGCGAAATATTACTTTTGGAGTATATCAACTGAAGTTAGCAAAATCTTACATCCGTGAGCACCTTAGTGAGGATGGAGGTTATGATTTATTAGTGCATAAAGTGCAGAATGGACTTCGAATGGCAACAATTCAGAGCCGGCATGTGTCCAGTAGAGTGTACAAACTCTGGCTTGATTATGATCTACATGTGTCCAGTAGAGCCTACAAACTCTGGCTTGATTATGATCTACATGTGTCCAGTAGAGTGTACAAACTCTGGCTTGATTATGATCAATATTCAGTCAGAGATTGGTACTGCCAGTGTCGACACAGAGCCCGTGTTGTTGGTACGTGTGCGCACATAGCAGCCGTCATCTGGTACCTTGGATATGCACGTCATCAAAATGCACCTTTTAATTCTATGTCTGACTGGAGTTCTTATTTGAATGGTGCGCAATACCTTCCTGAACCTCAGTTGAATGATGATGATGATGATGATGATGATGATGATGATAATGGTGGTGATGATGATGATATAGCTGACATCGAAGAGTAATAAATCATTAAAAATAAATTACAAGTTGCTTGTGACGTAATTAGTCCAGGTATAAAAAACAGTCAATATTGTTATGTCAGATTTCTCTGTAGTTTTAATCATATATATCATTTTGAAAGATCTAAGTACATACTGTTTTGGACTGTGTAAATTTGACACAAAATTCATAGTGAATAGGTCATTACGAGAACATGCATTTGCTTGATTAATATTATTATTAAAACTTAGAATAATAACCAAACGGTAATTTAATAGTATTGCTTATTACATTCCAGGGAAGTTACATACTGTATGTGTTCTGGTTATACATGTGTACATAATTAGTTCTTTTAAGCATACAGTGACGATGTACAACATTAAGATTTTTTGTGACGGTAATTGTATGGCGAAATATTCATGTTTTTGCTATGTTGTTAGCTCATTTGTATTGGAATTGTTATCGACAAGGGACTTGATGTCAATATTCTTCTTACCATACATTATGCATGTAAATGTCACAGCATATGTTTGTTTTTAGGGTAAGTACTGGCATTCTGGATAAAAATAAATCAATAAATTAACGCAGTGAAGTTGAATATAGAGACGATATTTGCTTGAAACGAGTGAATAACGGACATATTTCATCGAGTGGGTGAAAAACTCAGTATTTTCACGCGTGGCGAAGCCACGGGTGAAAATACATAAGTTATTTCACCCACGAGATGAAATATATCCGTTTTTCACTCGGAGCAAGCAAATATTCTTTTTTGTTTATGCTCAAGCGTATTGTCTAGCAATTTGTATAACACACTGAAGCAGCAGATTTCTTGCTGCATCCAGCGCGATAATGTCAGCGGTTTACCGTTTATGTTCTGCTCTGTCTTTTGTATATTTGCACATAAAATATCAGTAGATATCAGTAGTTACATAATGCTCCTTCCCAACTAAAGGTATAACAGCAGACAAAAAAAATGATTTTTTTTTATTTGATCTTTTCTTGGATTTGAACTCGGTTCGCTTGGATGCAAAGCAGCCACCTTAACCTTTACACCAGGCAAGGATCATACAAAAAGGATTGAAATTTATTACTCATAATGTTATCCATCTCTATTGACGGTCAGTGAAAAAATATCATATTTTTCACTGCAGTGAAATATCACAATTATTTCACTCGGAAAATCCAGTAATTAACTGCCTAGCATAATATAAATATTGTTTCTTATGGATGTTTGGATGTTTTGTTGATATTTGCAGAAGTCTTTTGTCAAAGTCCTTTATTCCCCGTGATTTGCATATATATATATATATATATATATATATATATATATATATATATATATATATATATATATATATATAATCAACAAGTCTTTAAAATTAAAATTTGCATGCATGACGTCACTAAAATCACGATAACGTAATGGAACAAGAAGTAACGTCATTTTATGTAGGTAAACGTTTGGTGCCTCCAGCATACATAATTTTGATTGAATTAAAAAAAAAAAATTATTATACTGCACAAAATGGACCCTAAAGAGTCTTTGTACAAAACTTAGAGCCTTTTGGTGGTATTGCCAAATTGGACCCTGGTAGTAGCTAGTCCTTTAAGACCCGAAAGAACTAGGTTCACTTTTGACTAAAATCGGCCGTACATTATTACAGTTATGTCAGCCTGCGATGACTTGACCTTGGTTTACGATTTGGCGCGTGCCAAAACTTACATAGTTACAATTCCTCCTGCTGTAACTGTGGTTTACTCAATGCACGGTTTGAAAATAGTGAAATTGAAAAGGTTGCCCTATTTTGTTTTGCTTGTTACAAATATTGGCATCAAAGTACATATAAGTGGTGCATCGTACACTTTGGGATAGAATATTTTTCACCAGACCAAAGATGGATTGTAACATTTATCGGTTCGAGATTTAGAAACGGCAAAGCTAGAGTAACATAGTCTTCTATTTAACATAATTATTTCGACTACAGCAAATTTTAAGTACGGCAAGTCATTATGACATGCACAAATATAGGTAGTGGGGTAGAGCGAGATAGAGAAATACACAGACAGAGATAGAGAGACAAACCGCCAGAGAGAGACAGAGAGAGGACATTTACATAGAAAGAGAGAGAGGTATGGAGATCAAGAGATCGATAGATAGACATATAAGTTACCCATCAAATATGATAGATTTTACCCATCCATACTAGTAATCGGAGTCCTGACAAGGTTGGGTGTCTGAGAGAGAGATTGAGATTCTGAGAGAGACAGACAGGCAAAGATAGAGAAAGAGTAAAATGCAGAGAGAGGGGGAGGGGGTTCTCTCAAATACCGTCAGAAAACAGTTTGTGAAAAAAAAGGAAATTATTCGCTCCCTGCAGAGAAAAGAACGGTTACATTTATTACAGACTTAGTGGAGTTTGTTTGCTTGAGTTGAAATGGCAATGTCGGGTTAATGCAATATGGCAAATTTCTTGACTTTTCTATTGTGGGATAGAATTTTTATGTTTAGATCCAAAAATTGAGAGAGAGATAGGATGTAATCTATAGAATCAAACTATTTCATCTTTGGCATGTATGGTACATTTCTTTTGTACATTTTGACTATTAGCTAGAGAGGTATACAGGGTCGATAGAAATCGAGAAATAAGCGGGAGATATAAAAAAAATTGAGCAAAACGGGTGATCATGTATTTTCTCGTTTTGTTTATCGCGGATTTTGACAATGGTAAACCATCTTTGCAGGACTTGATCATAGCTTGTAATGAGTCTGGTAATGTTGATCTTTCTGATATTTATGTCACCCATAGAGAGAGCGAAAAAGACAGAGACAGATAGACAGAGAGCCAGAGAGAGAAAGAGAGAGACGGAGAAAGAGAGACATAGAGAGATTTTAACGTGGAGCTGGTTGGTACCTGAGAGAGAGAGAGAGAGGTACATTATAAAATGAGTGTGTGAATATCTTATTGATATTTTTTTTTAAATCAAGACACAGACACTTGCATTTTCGGTATTTTTCCGTGAATAAGAATTACAATGCAATTTCAAATTACATCACAAAAATTCACGTCGAAAACAAGTCGGTGCATATTGCGACACACTTTATTTGCGTGGTTACTATATATCTTTATATTTTCCAAGCGTAGGTCTAATGATCTCATAGAAGAATCCTCTACTTAATTATCACCCCGTTCAGTATTTCAAACAACAATCCAGTATGAACCACATTACTTAATCATCCATTTCTTGCAAATCAACGATATGCCAGTTATTGGTGCAGTTTTTACTTTCCTTCCCCCGATCCGGAATGCCTCTCTCTCTCTCTCTCTCTCTCTCTCTCTCTCTCTCTCTCTCTCTCTCTCTCTCTCCTCTCACTCACTCACTGAAGTGAAAAATATTAGGTGTAGCTGCCTTACACCTTTTTTCCACATCCAAGGTGTTGTAGTGGTAGTTGCCGCCGCTACCCACCGTGGGAGAGCTAGCATTCGCTGCCCGCTATAAGAGCGCGCTAACAGGCGCTGCCCGTCGTGAGAGAGATCTAGCAAGTTAAACAATTATTCTTTTTTAACAATTACAAACACTCCATGTAAGATGCAAATAGCTTTGCTGTTTTCACACTATAAAAAAAATGCCACAATCAATCTTTGACTTGACGAAATGACTGTAGTTGTTTTCTTGCCTTGCCGTACTTTTAATTTGCTGTTGTCCAAATGATTAGTTGAAATAGAAGGCTATGTTAATCAGTTTGGCCGTTTTCTAAAGCCTGGAATATTAAATGTTACAATCTTACAGTAGTTTTGAAACTCGAACCGAAAAATGTCACAATCAATCTTTAGTTTGGCGAAACAATAAGTGTACCAAATGTGTCACAAGAAATGAATTGACATATAGATCTGTGGTTTTCAGAAAACACAAACTCAAAACTTTACCCCAAAATTTTTTTAAATTTCATACAAGTCAAATTTGTTAGTTTGAAAAAAGGTAGTAAAATATTGCAGCTCTCAAAAACAGTTCATATGTAAAATTTTCTACTGCGTCTCTTAAATCTATGTCAAAACACAATTTGGGGGAAAACAGTCGGCCAGTGTATGCTATGCGATTGGCAAAAATAATAACAGATTATGACCTCAATTCACCTCATTTGCTTTTATCAAACCGCCAGAGACAGTTGCCAAAAATGTTCAGTCTGCACATTAGTATGTCGAAGACAGTCAGTTTACACACACACACACGCACACACACACACACACAAAATAGCGACTAGCATATCGTACATTTGTCAGAAATGAATGAATGAAAAATGACGTTCACACTAGATTATTTGTTTAGCAAAACCCAACGGAGTGATGGTAAAATACAGGCTTTTTTGAGAGAACATTAGATCTACGCTTCGAACATAGAAAGATTATAGTAACCACGCAATTAAATCTTGTGAGATTTTACAACGAATTGGTTTAATATAGTGCGTGTAGATAATGTAATGTGTATCAGAATATGTACCGACTTGGTTTGGTTGTGATTTTTTGTGATATGTGTTTGAAATTTCATTATAATTCTTATCCACGGGAAAGATCAAAAGCGCAAGTGTCTATATCTTTACTTGTTATTCTTGTTTTGTTTGTTTTGTTTTTTTTGTTTTTTTTTGTTTTTGTTTTTGTTTTTGTTTTTTATTTGTTTGTTTGTTTGTTATGTGGAGTCAAGATGGCGGCACAGGCAGTGTGTGAAATTTAGGTCCCGCTCTTGGATAGCAATATCAAAGTATGCAACGTGTAGTTTGATAATGACTTATCTCTTCTGATACTATGATCATCACATTTCAGTTTACGAAATGAATGTTATAAATTGATGTAGTAATTTTCCTTAATATGGATATAGTGTTTTCGCTTGCACGGATCGTTGTACATGCGTGTTTTGCTCGTGCAGATATACATGAGAATGACCTGAGTCATGGTTTACGTTGTTGTGGCGTATACAGTAAAGTGTCTGCATATCTGGGCTGAATGAATAACTTAATATGGACTCTCTTGGAAATTGTAATGTGTAATCCAATCATTCTTTTTCATGGGATGTGAAGTGTTCGCAAAATATACAGCAGGAAATAAGTTAGGAACATGACTGAAATGGAATTAAATCATAATGAAATTATAATGTTAACAAAAGAAATAAATATTTGGATACATTTGTAGCTATTCTTGAGAGGACAACAAAAATGATTTCTCAACCTGATACTGTGGACGAATTGGACATTGATAGAAAGTCTCAAAATAGCTTTTATGATGCTAAAGAAATGTTAGATAATGAAGTTGAGGACAATATCAGTTCAAAACCTGTTTTAATGTGAATCAAATGGAGAATCCCAAGGAAAGTGAGAGGAAAAATGAAAATGTCACTGATGCTGTTATTGAGGTTGATTATGATGCCGAAGGTGATGCACTGTTTGTTTCGCAGACGCCACAGGGAGAACAAGAGTCTGATGTAGAAGAAATCAATGAAGACATTTATGAGGAAATCAAAGCCAAGTTTGGTACTCTCAATAAAAGTGCATTCAAAAGAAAAATGAAATCAATACTTGATGTCAAAGCTCTCAAAGATACTCGGCATGCACTGTTTAATCTGGCAAAAAGGAAAAGATGTGATTGCCCTGATGGTCGATTAGTGGAACGTCTACCTTGATCTAATAGTGCTCCAGTGGCAGATAAGTTGTCAGAAGATATTTATACAATATATCATTTCATTGAAGGAGAAGACAATTACAGTAACATGAAAGCCTGTATGTCAAAATGATCCCTGAAGCGCAAGACAAATTTAAATAAGAAAACCAAGAAACTCCAAGAAGCTAACGCTCAGATAGAGCAACTTAAAGTAAAAGAGGAAAAACTAATGAGTGATAACCGGGGAATGTACATCCATATGTCATCTATGGCAACTCGGGAAAATGAGTTAAAAGGAATCGCTGCAGATATACATCAACATCTTGATGTGATCCTGAAAATGATAAACTGTATTGAGGGAAAAATAGACACAATTTGTACACGCTTTTATACAATCAAGCTAATGGAGAAAGTGGAAGAACCTTAGTATTGCAGTTGAAAGGAAATCATGAATTATCAACATGCAGAGAGAATAGATACAATCCATCTACTATTGATCAAGAAAATGTATTATCTCTTCCTAAAGAGATACACCAAGAGCCTTCTACAACTCTTGCAGCACATTCGACTAGAAATGGACCCCCTATAACTTCAGTGCAGGATTTCCCGCAACTTTCACGAAAGGATGTGACTAATACACCAGCAAATGTGAGCCATAAACGGCAAACAGAAGTCACATCTAAAAAAGCAAAAGAGCAAAGAAAATGAAAATCACCAAAACTTGGTTTTCCAAGAATTAAATGGAATTTGGCGAATCCATTAGAAGTGAGCATGTATGAAACTGACGTTGATGCATTCTTGAATTTCACGTTTGAGTGTAAATCAGTAGAAGACATAGAAAAGTATAATGAACTGATAACTAAAAGTGTAATAACTGCTTCGGAAAGATATATTCCAAAGTCTGAATTCAGATCATATTTGAAAACATATTGGAAGACAAATGGCCTTGACAAACAACATAAAAAAAATGAGAAAAGAGCGTGGAGAATGGATCAAAGCAGGAAAAACTAGACGACCAGATAGTAACAGCAACAGAAAATACTAGGACGCAAAAAGAGAATTCAGAAAGAAACATAGGCTAGAGGAAAAAGTATATAAAGCGTGCTTATTTGAAGAAATGGGAAAGAGTGCAGAACTGGGAATGGAGGAATTCTACACAGTCATACGGGAAAGTAGGAAATATAAATCAGATTATGGTAATATTGTATTTCATGGAATATAATCAAATGATCCTGACGAATATGTCAATATATCGAAACCGTATTTTTCTGAATTAAGTGATACAACAGATGAGGAATATATTGACTGTGAGAATGTCAAGAAGATGTACGAGCAAAGCAAATTAGAGATTGATAACATAAAATGTTATACTATCCAAGAGGAGGAGGTATTACAGCATATCAAGTCTCTAGAAATTACAAAATCACCAGGCATTGACTCTGTATCCAATGAGCATTTAAAGCATGGCGGAAAGTATCTAATCAGACATCTGACTGCCCTTTTTAATTATATAATCCAGTTTGACTATTTACCTAATTTATATAGATGTGGAATGATTCTACCGATATACAAACAAAATGGCAAAGATATCGGGTGATTTATCGTGGTGTAACATAGACATATTGTCTTGGAACATTGTTTGAAACAATATTGATGACCAGATTTCAAAAGTACTATGACAAAATAAACTTTCCACATCCATATCAGTTTGGATTTCGTAAGGAGGCTAGAGGTATCTCGGCTGCATTTACCCTTCAAGAATGTCTAATGTAAAAACTAAATAATAACTCTAATGTGTATGCTGTTTTTCTGGATAACGAAAAGGCATTCGATAGACTGTGACATTGCGGACTATTAAAAAAATTAATATTTGGGAATTAATACAAAAATTTGGAGAATAATCGCCCATTCCTACACACAGTCAAGTGATTGCGTATCGTGTAGAGGACGTATATCGAACACATTTCCGTTAAGAAGGGGAGTTGGTCAAGGGCACGTAATGTCCGCTTTTCTTTTTCTCGTGTACATAAATGATATATTGAATGAATTAATAATGACTAATTGCGGTTTAACAATGGGTCAGATGAACATACTTGGCGTACTTTTAGCAGACGATACTACTCTTCTAAGTTCTACTCTGAATGGATTACAGATACTCGTGAATACAGCTTATCAGTATGCACAGAAGTGGAAATTTAAATATAATCCTAGCAAGAGTAAATGGGTGATAGTCAGTGGAAACAAGGAAGTGTATTCGTCAAATGGAATTACTTTGGGCTTACGGGATATTCCTAGAACAAAACAAAAAGTGAAATATGCGGGAGTTACTTTTTCCGAGTCAATGAAAATTAATGATCTTGTAGACTATTTTTGTGATAAAGCTAAACGTGTAATAAACTCACTATACTCAATTGGATTAAATGCAAATGGAATGAACCCTGTACTTTCTGTGAAAGTCTGGGAAAGAGTTATATTGCCGTCTGCTTTATATGGCTCAGAACTCTGGTCCAATATGACATATCAGGGCATTGAAACATCGGAGGAAATACAACGATATTTTGCCCGGAGAGCACAAGGTTTCCCTCAAAGATCGCCGATAGGATCCACTACAGCATGCATGGGATTGATTTCAATGGAAGTTCGCATTGATAAGCCAAAACTTATATTTTTAGGTCGTATTTGTAGAACAACCGCAAATTTAACTGCCAAAAGATTTTCCTCTGGACTGTTGGCATTTTGATTTTTTACCCCAAACATAGTTATAATTCTTTTATATATGATATATACTCTGTGCTCATAAAGTATGATTTAGAAGATTATCTCAACGGCTTTATTTTCACTGGAAGGTTTCGAGACAAATTAACATGGAAAAACTTAATTGGGACAAGAATTCATGTATTCGAGGAGGGGATTTTATCGATTTTTAAAAATTCATCCAAGATTAAAAATGCACCATTTATGGGAATTTGCCTATATTGACTCAAGCAAAAAAATGGAGTATGCGACATTAATTCGTATTGGAGGAATG